>JAHBCN010006171.1:0-50674 GCA_019359885.1 Listronotus oregonensis | reverse complement strand
TCAAACAAAAAGCAATGATAATTTTTAGAAATAAATTTATATTTTATCAGCATAAGCTGCTATCTTACTCAACAAAATGAGTCCTTAATAAAGAAATGATTGGTGGAAACTCGTTTTTAAGCAAGTTTATAAAGTTTCTTAATAGGTTAAGTGTCTTTTCTAGTTAAGTGGTCACTTGTTTGTTTAACATTAAACTTTATGCACAATACATTTGCTAAACTAATTGTTATTAAAGCCATGCCATGAGGCATTACTTAATAAAAATCTGTTTTTAATTGTTGTTTTCTTTTAGACTAAAGTTATTTTAAACATCTTACAGCACTAGCAACAGTTTAGGTGTATATGTTATATGTTAAATTGGTGTCGGTTAAATTGTTTATTTGTTATTTTCAACCACAAGATTATCTTGATATTGTTTGTGTTATCAATGTTTTTACTATTTGTTTTTAGCATATTAAAATGTATAAACCAAACTTTAAAAACACAGGCGTTTAGTTTTACAGTAAGTATTGAAGTTAAAAAAAAAATTATGGATCAAAATAAATTTAAATCATCAGGTTTTTAAAATTTAGAATTTACCTACAGTGATGGTTTTGTTGTCCCAAAAGCTGTTTTTGCGCAAGTAGAAATATATTTGGCTTAATGCAAGAGTACCTGAAATTCTGGTTCTTCAATTATGGTTTGTCATTCATTTAAAAAGCAAGAAATTTAAATTAAAAATTAGTTTTATATGAATATACATTTTTGATTTTGGCATCTTAACCACAGACGAAGTGCCGATATCGATAGGTATCAGGCAAGGAGATAGCATTAGTCCGCTGCTCTTCAACCTGGTAATAGACCGCATCATAGACCGGGTGAAAAATGTGGGACGAGGTTACAGAATAATACAAACTGAATTCAAAATATTGTCCTATGCAGAAGATGAGGTTCTCATAGTGAAAACGATATGTCCGCGCTAATGCGTTGTTCATGGCATCAGGCCGCAAAGAAATACAACATACACTGATACCGAAAACCAAATCTATGACCTCGCTATGAACCTATACAATGCAAGCTGGAGACAAACCAATTAATTAACGAAAATATGTTTGAATACCTGGGGATAATAGCTTCATGCAGCCAGAAATACAAGACGTAGAGGTGAAAGTACAAGTAAATAAAGAAAAGAGATATATTGCCCAAGATATACCATTTGGAATAGAAAACACATACCAATAACCAGCAAGGCCAGAATCTATAGAACAGTAAGGGCCCAACCCTACCCACGCAGCAAAATGAAAGCAGACACCAAATCCTAAGGAAAAGAGCACTACAAACGATCTAATGAGGCCCAACTACCGATCGCAGGCGTCACATTGGGACAGGCAAAGATATTGAAATTCAGAGCTAATTCTTGAAAGAGTATGAAAGAAAATGTTTAAATATGATCTACATCCGTTACCTTTAAAGGTAACTCACAAGTTTCTAAACAGATAGAGAAAAGAAATGGCACTGGTTTATAATCGGGTCTGGATGTTGTTATTGGTCATTGAGGAAGAACCTGAACATTATACTCAGACCTTCAAGAAGATCGAAGAACCGAAAGCCTGATCTGACTTCATCAGGATTCAACAAAGGCGAAACAACATAGATAGTCCTACCAAAGGCAAAGGTAAGAATAAAACTGTGCTGGAATGCTTTTTATGGCAAGCATTAATTTAGTTTTTGTTTTTACCTTTTATTTTAGTTTTTTTTTATTTTTCTATTAAAAATGGTAATATATGTGACATTAAATTACATTGAAAGTTTTAAATAATAATATCGTTTCAATAACACCAAAATATTGAACTTCCTTTGTCTTTATTTTTTAATTGATACACAACGTTTCAGTTAGTGATGCATTCAAACCTGTCAGAAGGTCGAGTTACCGTATTGAAAACGGTTGATACATCACCAACCTAACGTTGTAGACATCAACAAATAAAGATTAACAAGTCCAAGATTTAGTGGGATTAAATAAGAAAAATCTTGGCCATTGACAAATTAAAACAGTAAACATAATTCTATTATTATTAATCAATAACCCCTTAGCATAAAAAAAACCAGTGACTAACTTAATCAAAGTCCAAACTGCTGAATAGGCGTCAGCGATTTTTTTTTTATTAGCTTATTGCAGTTGAAAATAGGGGCCAAAAATATTTTTTCCTGGCCTCCGGAAACCGCCTTAAAATTAATTTTAGTTTGATTTGTAGGCCCGTGACGTCATTGTATTCTAAATTTCTGGTCAGAATTCTGCTTGTTGTCAGCTTTTGTTGATTCTGTCATCAACATCGATATGCAACATCTGAATATGCTCGCCAATTATCATATTTTGTCAATGTCAAACTGTATAACCTGTAACCCTAATATTTACACACTTTGTTCTTAAATAGTGTCTGTTCTTCTAATATTCCAATTTATTACTATAGTTATTATTATAGCCAAACTTTCCTTGATATGAAGCCTTACGAGTAAATTTCCGTTATTTTATGCAAAACGAAAAAGTATTGTTATTATTTGCGAAAACCAGAGGTTGAGTTTAGGACTTAAAATATTCTTTCTTCCAAAACAAGACGATAGAGAGAAAAGCCTGGTGTGCTGCTGTAGGTACTGGAGTAGAAATGCCCAAAGGACATGCCTATTATTGTTGTGAAAACCATTTTGATGTAAGTTTTTATGTTTTATTCCAATTGAAACTATTTAGGTAGTCTGGCTGTGTTTTAGTGTAAAGTCTAAAAAAAAGTATTTCGCATTTTAGCATTTCGTTAAAATCGATACGATTGTAGATATCGATAGTTCCTAAACAGACTTGGCATCCATGTTGAATTTGATTGGTTAGGGAGTGGGTCATTTAAATTGGCAATGATAATTAAACCTTAAAATAGAAAAGTAAGGTTGGTATTTTTCCGTGCTATTTAGCAGGTTTTGCTTAATTGTGTTTCTACTTTTAATTTTTACACACGACCTATCAATATCAATTGAGTGAAAATACCCTATTGTGTGCATATTAACAAATTTCTTTTTAAAGTGGATTTTACAATAAAATACACTTCACACTAAAAGAGTGACCTAAACTTAACCTAATTACTACTGAAATTTGAACTTCTAATTTTGTTGTCACTTATAATAATAAATAATTATTACTTTAGATTTAAATAACCTTTATTTTAAATAAAACAAATAATTTAATATGTTTTTTATGTTATCTACTATTTGTACCGCCCTTTCGTTGTCCTCTGTAAATACCCTTTTCATGTTTAAAATTGACAAAAAACTTCTTTCTTTCCTAAGAAGCATCAAAAAAGTCGACAAGTAGACGTCGAAACGTTAGCGCCCTTATAAATTAAAAGTTTTATTAGAGAGGTTTTTCAAAACGCCTTACGCCCATAAAGAGATTTGTGTTATAAAAAGTTGTGAATAATTGTATAATTAGCAACGACATACATACTTAAACAAAAAGGTTCGACCTAAAAAACTTATTATAATTGAAAAACGCATAGGGGTCAAAGTGGATGTATTATTAATATATATTTAGGATGTTTACTCCTTTAAATATTAAAGAACAAACCGAAAAGTAAGTCTAAAAATTTAGGTTTATATATCAGTTAAGATTCTCTATGACCGCCAGCTCGTGGACTCCGGTGTTAACGCCGTTTTTTTGTAAAATCTTACCGCAAAGACACTATGGTTCGATTTTTGGTTTCTTTTTTTTAATTTAAGTTTGTTAAATATTTATCTCTTTTTCTAAGTATTAATTTAAATATAAATAATTTTATTTCATTTATTTAGAAAAAATACATTTTGTTTCATAAATTGTTTTTTTTGCAAAAACTTAAAAAACCAAAAAAATTTTTTTTTAAAAAAATTTAACAAAAAAAAAATTTTGATTTTTTTTTTTTTTGGATTTTAAAAAATTTTTTTTCGTTTTAAATTATTCTTTGGTACCTCACAAACACAATACATTTTATTGTATTTGTATTTTTAATAAAATTTGTTTATTTTAAAGTACGAAACGGATAATTATGTTACTTGAAATATGTTTTTTATATAAAATTGTCAAGAAACAGTTATTTGGATAGTTAAATATCAAAAATAACACCTGAAAAACAACAACACAAAGCTTGTGACATTTATTTACTTGCAAGTGACGACACCAAAGTTGAAAACCAATCACAGAGCGTTCCAGTCGCTAAATTAATTTCAAAATATTTAAAATGTTAATACGTATATTTTGAAAATGTAAATATTTTTACTTTAATAAAAAAAGAAATATGCTCTAATTATTATCTGATAGGATGACCCAAATTTAAAGTTAATTTTTAATGGTGGCAAATAGCCTATTATAGTCAGTGCGTTTGTTGTTGGACTCTGGCTGTAATTCCTTATATCTATACTTCGGCAACTCATTAACTTTGCCGGTTTTTGGCACAGATTTGGTATCATCTATAAGTATTGTACTTTAATTTTTTTTTCCCTTTCTAAAATAAACCAACTAAATATATTGGACTTTTCTGGGTTTATTTACTAAAGGGTCCGTCAAATAACTTTTTTTTTTAATGCTATAAAAAAGAAACTACTGAATATTTTTCTCAAATTAAATTTTTTTTTTTAAAGTACAATCCTTTCCCGGGTTTAAAAATGGAAAAAATTATCCCAAAAGGCTGCCTGGTTTGGGATGCAGTAGCTTCCCCAAACGTTAATTTTTTAAACACATTATCGATTGTGTGCAGCTATTTCACCAGCTTCAAGAATATTGTCCTTTAAAGCGTCAATGTTCTGCTTGTCGGCGTAACACTTATCTTTGACGGCACCCAAAAATAATAGTCCAACGGTGTCAAATCGCAGCTCCCGAGGTGGCCAACGACATCAGCCCCGCGGGGTGATAATGCGATCTTCAAAACAGGACGCAAAACATCGAGGTAGCTTGGCTGTGGACGTAGGCCGCCTGTTGAAACCAAATGTTGCCAATATCCTCCTTTTTCAATTTTTTTTGAACAAAATTCGTTCAACATGGCCCGATAACGATCGCAACCGTAACGGCTTAATTTTTTGCCATTTTTCAAAAAAAAATGGCCAATTATGCCTTTGGGTCAAAATCCGCACCAAACAGTGACTCGTTTGGGTGCGTGGTTTTTTAATGGGTGCGGGTTTTCTGTGCCCCAAATGCGACAATTTGCTTGTTTACATACCCGCCAAGATCAAAAAGAGCTTCATTAAAAAAACGATTTTTTTGCAAAATCGGCATCTTCTGTAAGTCGATCGCAGGCCCACTTAGCGAAGCGAAACGCATTGATGGGGCAGTTGGCTTCAACTCTGAACCAATTGGACTTTGTATGGCGTCATACCAAGAAAGGGAAAAAATTTGTCTCAATGATGTCTCCGCAATGTTCAATTTTTTTGAGAACGACGGTGAATTGATGTATTTTTTTGCTTCACGCCACTTTCTGCCACAGCAGCATTTTTCTCGGGTGAGCACTGTTTTTGGCTTTTTTTACGCTTTGGTTTTATCGATGAGGAGGTTTCTTTCACTTTTTTCACAAATAAACGAACATACGGAGCTGACGGTGCTTCTTCCATAATCCGTACGCAATTTTCGCACACATTCTGCAACATTACCATGATTTTCAAAGTAATGTCGCAATATTTCCTCAGTAGCGTTGTTCAAGGTATACACAACTTATTCGTTCAGCGGAAGGATAAAACTAACTATCTGTCATATCAAACATGAGCTAAGTGTTATCCATTAAAATAAGCACTAGTTGAAAAAACGTGATATGGACCCTGTATAAATGAGGCAAATTTTGCGAGTTTTTAAACGAAGTCAAGGATTTTTTATCGCACAAAACAAAAGCACACGAACGAAAGTAAAAAGTACATTTTTTTTTATTTTGATAACAGTAATATACATATTACATAAAATATTTAAATAATTGTCACTACATTACTTTGTGATAAGCGTGAATAAAAAGATTATAATTTAATCGATATTAATGCCAAATTTATGTAGAAACTGAGGACACACAAGTTGTTGAATAAAATTTGAAGTTTAGTAACCCGTTTACTTATTTTAAATTGGACAAATACAGTTAAAACATTGAGTTATTCAAAATATCACTGCAAAATATTTAAACTGTGATTTTAAAAGAACTACTTGTCGAAGAATGTCGACCTTTGACCTGTTTAAATAACAAAATACAGGGTGATTCATAAGGAAATGTCAATACTTTGGGTAATGCAGTCAGGGCACAGATTTAACTAAAACGATGTGAAAGCCGGGTCGGCTCGATTGAAGGACTCGAGCAAACACACAAAGGCATCGCTATAGCCAGAGGCATTCTTTTAACGGGCAAAAGCTCACCTGCACCACTGAAAATCAGACTTTTATTTTTAAGGACAGGAACGTATTGCACGAATCTGTCAAATTAAAAGGTATGCAAATTAATAATGACTATTTTTAAGCTTCAGTATTGAATAAGTACTATTTTTAATATTTAAATACAGGGTGTCCGAAAAGTCTAATTGGGTCAAAACATCTGGAGAACGAAAGGTTGATTTCCAAGATTGTAACTGAACTTTGTTTTTGACACAATCGTCTATCTAATTCTGATGTCAAAACTCCCCAATTTAAAGGGGGTAGAACTAAGGGGGTGGTTTTATAATTTTAAATAGAAACCCCTATTTTTTTTTTGCATTTTCGGATTCCCCAAAATTCCTGTGTTTGGGCCTCCCGCACTTTCACCCCCATCCACGCCACCCCTTCTCACAGGGATGAAAAAACGAAAAAGTTAAAAAATAAAACTAAAACTGAACAGTTTAAATATTTAATTTAAACCTGCAATAAAAATAAATATGTACAAAACATGTTACTGAATTCCTTCACCCTAACCCTCGCCACCTCCACAGGGATAATAAAATTATTTAAATTGCAAATGAAAACTGAACATTCTAAATTTCCAATTAAATCCATAATTAAATAAACATGTCAGAAAAAATATGTGACCCGATATAAAATTTACTCCTTCGAACCTTGCCATCTTTCATGGGGGATGACAAAAATTAAGAAAATAATATTGCAATAAAAAAATGTGTTTATTTTGCCATGGATTTAATTAAGTATTTAAAGGTTCAGTTTCAATTTTGTTTTATTAATTTGTTTCCTATCCTGAGGGGGTAAGGAGGGTTGGGTTGAAATTTGAGGTGGGGTTACATGTCTATTTTCTACTGGTGGATTAATTAAATATTTAAACTGTTCAGTTTTAGTTTTATTTTTAAACTTTTTTTTCGTTTTTTCATCCCCTGTGAAGGGGTGGTATGGAGTTAGGGTGAAAAATTGGGGCCAGAATTTTTTGAGGAATCCGAAAATGCAAGCAGTGGGTTCTATTTAAAATTATAAAACCAATTTACGTTCACCCCTTAAGAGGGGCGGGGGTGGTTTTTGACAAAAGAATTAGATAGACAATTGTGTCAAAAAACAAAAAGTTTAGTTGCAATCTTGGAAATCCAACCTTTCTGTTCCCGAGATATTTGACCTCAGTCCAGACTTTTCGGGCACCCTGTATATTTTTTCTTCAAGCGTCCAAATAATAACTTAGGCACAGCAGGAATTTTTTTATTTTCACCTAGAATATCTCCAATAAATCATATAATAGTAGAAATAATTAATATTAAAATATTCAAATCTTACAACGCGTATTATGATAGAAATACCAATGTTGAAATATTCAAATTCTCAATTAATCACCCTTACAATATTCATAATTAATTTTTTTTAAAGTTCTGATAATTTCAAGCATTATAATTTGAAAGTGTGGATTATTATAGCAGCACGAAGCCAAGTTTCACGTCTAAAATGTTCATTGTAATTTAACTGAATAAATAAATCGAACTTACCTTATAGAGTCACTTCAGCGAAAAAAAGTTATTTTTATTATTAGATGTACAGCATCTACATATGCACTTATAACCTGTCATGTTATAAAGTCGAAAATAATAATATATTAAAACTGACTTTACGCCCGCACTAGCCTCGTTTCATAACTAGTAAACTAAACAGTTCAAGGCACACGAGGAATTGCCTCGTACTCAAATGATCCTCTCGCCGTTGAGCGGACCACAGGGTGGGGACGCTGACTGTGCCTTCGCCACGCTGTGTTTCGTATCTGGTCTTTTAAAACATGGTAAGTCTATAGAATATGGAACCACAGGGCCTTCGTTTTCAAAATACAGGGTGTTAAAAATTTTTACTTAATTTTTTTATTGTTAAATAAAATTCAGATAATGCAAATACTTTAATCTAATCACATGGCTCTTACTGTAGGAGGAGCCACCTACACGTCTTTTACTACTGAACAATCACAACTTTTTGGCACGGCCTCATTACATTTGTAAAGTAAATTAAATAATTTTTTAATAATTTTACTTTAAAAGATAAAAAGTTGTTAAAGCGATATGAGTGAAACTGTTTTGAGATATTTGAATTTAAAAAAATTACGACTCCATCTAGATTATATTATAGCAAAATAAAAAAATAAACAAATGTACAATTTAACAATATGTATTTTAATTTTTATTAAAATTATTGTTTTTAAACATTTCATAAAACAAAAGCTAGATTTTATAGTTTTTAAAATTCCACCATTTACTTCTAAGACATGTCAGCTCCTGTGGTGAACACCCTGTGCTTTTCGGAAACGAAGGCTGCGGACCTATAGATAGACTTTATGTTTATTTTTGACCCCTTACTTGCACTTGAAGTATTAACATTTTCTCATGAAACACCCTGTATAAAAGATCATTTTTTGGAAGTTCAGCTTTTTAACTCTAAAAAGATCCAAGTTTAAAATTTTTTAAGAAATCGTCAAATCTAGAGTTTTTTCGTCTTTTCTCTGCGAAAAATGCAGCTATGAGGCAAAAATATCGATCATTGGATAAAGTTAAAAAAAAATTGATTCTTTACAAAAGCCCCATAAACCGTATCGCATTTAAATTACAATTAAATTTAAGTTTTTTGCTCTGAAAAATGGCTATTTTTATAGGTTTGTCAACATAGAAAACAAGAAATTACTAATTTTTGTACAGTTTTTTTTATGTTCTACGCACCACTTTTTAAAAGACAGCGTTGGTGCTGTTTTAAGTAGCAAAAATGTTTCTCTATGTTGTGCTATGTGTTTAGCGCCGACATTAGAATACAAGCATGTGAATATAAATCGATTTAAAAATCTTATACAAATAGTTCGTTATTTTTTGCGATTTCTACGTACAATAATTTATGGTAACCCGCTGTCTTTAAAAAAAAATTTATTCAATTTAGTTTTACACAAGGATTTTTATAACACCCTGTTAATATTATCGTTAAAAATAAAAACATGTTAAAAAAAATCCAATGTTTCTAAATTATAAAGTACCAGATTTAACCTGTTTCAAATTTAAACCGTTTTACTAAACATAGGGGAAGCATTTAATTTTTTTTTAGAATAAATTTTAAACAGTTCAATAAACATTTTAGAAGTCTGTCGGACGAAAACTACGTCAAACAAAGTTTCAATGGGTTTAAAACTTCCTAGTTAAGTTGACTTGTTTACTTAGAACTAAACTTTTATGCTTGCGAGCACTCAACATTCGCCAGTTTTGTTTTGCTTGCCTTGCACCCATTTACGAGTATGGCGTGCCACTTCTTTTTTCTTTATTTTGCAAAAACAGGTCGTTTCTTTTAACTGTTTTTTTTGCATTATTCGCACAAAGGAGGCCCATCAGCTTTTGAAAAACGAAATGATAATTAAATAAATAACGAATGTTTTGGGATTGTTAGTAGAATTGTGCAGACTTAAAAACTTTTAAAAACAAAATATTTTGATTTACGAAATGTTTACTTTTTTTTTTAAAGGGAAAGAAAACATTCTATTCTTTTGAAATTACTATAATCCCCCCCTAGACGAGTTTTGCACACCTTACGGACTCGCTTTGAGCCCATTTCCGACTCCATTACGAACGACAGTGGACGAAGCGATACTATGCCACCCAAATTACTTACAGCTCATAGTTCAACCGTTTAGCTCGTTTTTAGATTCTCGTCTTAAAATTGCCTATTGATTCCTTTGATTTTTAATTTGGTTTTTTTCCGGAAATTTGTCTAAACTTTATTTTATCAAAAAACGAACTTTCGGCGCAAAATTGGCTTTTGGCATACAATTTTTGCTCAATATCTTCCTCTGATAAGCCCCACATGTCTACGCGAAAATGAGGAGAGACATATTTTTATTATTCCCACAAAGGATCTTATTGCTCCGAATTTTCTCACGCAAAAGGGAATTTACTCGTAAAAAGTGCAGGCAAAATCATTCAAGGAATGAGGACATTCTTTTTCGAATTTTCGACACATTTTTGGACCCTGGAAAAATAGAATAAAAAAAAAAGCTCATGCAAAATTCTTAAAAAATTCATTCATTCCTAAATGGCACTAAATACTTTTTGTGCAAAAAATCTTGTTCTGTAAAAGCGACCATTTTCGACATAACAAGGATTTATCAATAAATAATTGACTAATATAGTTGGATCATTTTTAAAATAAAAATTCGGCGCCCTTTGAAAAGAAAAAAAAACATAAAAAGTAGCAAAAAAGATTTGGTTTGAACTGCGGTGCCTTTTTGTTAATGTGCCGCTTCCCGCACGTGTCTGTAATAATAGACCATATAAAAAGCAAAGGCGACCGACAATAAAATTAAAACCTTTTTGCTACTTATTATGTTTTTTTTTTCAAAGGGAATTTTCATTTTAAAAATGATCCCACTATATGTTACCAAAAAAAGTGTCAGCTCTGGAAAAAAAATAGATCAAAAAGGATTATACAAGGAATACGGAAAATTTGTCTCTGATTTTCCCTTTTGGGTCATTTCAAAAAATGACCATGAATTTTAAAACGTATTTATAGCGGGTATTGACTAAGAATAAACTGATCAATTTTTACTGAAACAGGTGTTCTGGACGAAAGAAGTTATAGAGCAGAAAGTGTGTAGAATCATCAATTAGGTAGACGACATTTCTGGGAAAATTAATTAAATTTTCTATACAGTTCTGTTTCTTATTCAATTCTAAACGTAAAGCCCTTCTTCTTTATTGGACAAATCTTGTTGGTTTAATTAGAGCTGATTACAAGTGAGGTTTTTAAGAGATTAAATAACTTTTTCCAGATTTCGGCAGACTTACGGCCGAGTGATGATCGCGTTGTTAAATTTAGCAATGGACTTAGCAATTGTTAAATAACAACGGTTAGAATGTTTAACAAAACGTCATTGTCAGTGTTATCAATGATTTTAGTAGGCAACCTGTCAAAAGCTGACATTTTGTTAAACATTCTAAACCGTTGTTAACTTTATAAGCTAAGTCCATTGCTTACTATGTTAGGTCAAAACCAAACTAGAACTTTTTTCAAAGATGACACTTTTTTCGGTATAATATTGGTCAACTATTTATTGATAAATCCTCGTTATGTCGAAAATGGTCGCTTTTACAGAACATGATTTTTTAAAGAAAAGAGTATTCAATGCCATTTAGGAATGGGTGAATTTTTCCAGAATTTTTGCTTGGGCTTACAAAATTTTCTATTTGGTCATTTTTCAAGAGGTCCGAAAATGTGTCCTAAAATTATGAAAAAGATTATCCGTATTTCTTGACTGATTCTAAACAATTTTTGTTAAATCAAATTTTTCTGCATCTTTTAGAAGTAAAAGTCCACACCCCCACAAAAATATGTTGCCTTTATTTTCACGTAGACAGTCTTGTGGGGCTTATCAAGAGGAAGATTTTGAGTAGTAAATGTATGCCAAAACCTAATCTTGTGCCACATTTAATAATTTTTGCACCGAAAATTCGTTATTTTTTTTTATAAAAATAAAAGTTTGGAGACAAGTTTCCAGAAAATAAAAACCCAAATTTAAAAGACAAGAAATAAAACAAAAATGAGCCCTACCGGTTGAACTATATGAGCTGTAGAGTAATTTGGGTGGCATAGTATCGCTTTGTCCCACTGTGCGGCGTCCCAAAGGCGTACTTCGAGTAAAGGAGCCACAATTCCAGCAATCCTATTGGTTAAAAATCTGTTGTAATTTAAATCGTTTAATTAACAGAATCGTTAACGAACGTATTTTATTAGGTTTAATGTTACAAGAGAAACATAATAAAACATGTGTCAGCCCAATCGAACCAAGTGTATTAGGATTATAATTTATGAGAGCCTTAGAATCTTTAAAAAGGCAAGAATTATTCTTTCGAGCCAGACAGTATTTCTTCCCTTTTAATCTATATACTCTGTATGTATTCCAAATCAGACCCCCTTTATAAAATTTTTCTCGTGTTTCGAAAGTAGCGTCTCCCACAACCCTTAGCATTCTTAATTCAAATTAAAGAAGAGCTGTTTATCATAATAATGGTTCCAAGCTTACAGGAAAGCTTTCTTTCCTTGCCCACCGGCGGGCTGTAGGGGATCTGTGGCTATTTTATAGGTATTTTAAGGCTTCTGCTCTGAAAAGTGTAGTATGATTCCCTCCTCTAGCAGCTCCCAAAAACCAGAGCACACGCAGTGCCACTTTTAGTACTTTACACTCCGTTGAGAAACCCTGAAATTTTAACTTACCTGGTTCCTGAATCCCTAGAGTGTCAAGACTGTAGAACCTACTACCCGCAAAAGTTTTACCTATTCCTTCAAATAAGTAAGACCTGTTTTAAAAAACTGCCTTTAACCACACCTAAGTGCAGGTCCACATGAGCTTAAAAGTAATCGGGACGCCAAGATTGATTTCAATCGGATGGGCATAAATACTTGGAGAATGGGCAATGCCATGAGATAGCGATAGCTATCGATAATTGGGCCATCTGATGGGTATGCGGGGGACCAAAGATTGATTGCAATCTCGATAGACAGAAATACGTTGGGAGTAATGGGACAATGCACATAGATAGCGATAGCTATCCCGGATGTGCATCGGCGTCGCGGCTAGGGTTTCTGCCCCTATCTAGCGTCAATTCTATCTATATATGTATATAACTAGGTCCGCGGATGCGGTTGACAAGAGGACAAATGGACCAAAAATTAAAAGATACAAAAAAGTCATTCTTGATAAAAAAAAATCTGCTTGTCACAAAATATAAATTACAATCAGAAAATAGATTGTTATCATACAGGGCGTCTCAAAAATACAAAAACATAAAATCAAACAAGAGTAAACAAACGTTTTTTGGCCCTTTCACGTGAAATGATAAATAAAAAACTTGCTCCAAATTTATTTCTAATCTTGATTCTAAACTAATTGAAGAAAATTTAAATTTACGATAAATAAAAAAAAACAACATTTTTCCAAGTACGCATTTTACATTTTTTCATTTTTTTCCATTGTATATTTATTTTATTATTAGTAATGTAAAGGTATTACTTAAGTAAAAGTAGTAAAATGCGTACTTGCAAAAATGTGTTTTTTTTTAATTTTTCCTAAATTATTTTTCTATAGTAAGTTCGGAATCAGGTTAAAAATTGAATTTGAAGCAAGTTTTTTATTTATTATTTTACGTTAAAAGGTTAAAAAATGACTGTTTGCTCTTGTTAGATTTATAGAAAATAGGTTTATAGAAAACACAGCCCCACAAAAAAAAGTTAAGGTCCGAAAGACTTGACTACGGTATCTTTATATTTTTGGGGTCGCTCAATCCAAATCCGGTGTCAATTTGACCGCATTAGGTCAGGGTCAAGAAAATGTCAAAGACAAATCTTCAAAATTAATCGCAACCAAATTTAAAGAGTGTTTACTTATGTATTTGAGGACGCTGAATACGAATTCGTGGTCAGATTGACTACATCAAATTTGGTTGCAATTTGACCTTGAAATGCCCTTAACGCTGACCTGATGGGGCCAAACTAATTTGGATTCATCGACCTCAAAAACATAAAAATATTATGGTCAAATCTTTCAGGTCTTAATTTTTTTGTAGGGCATTTCAAGGTTCAATTGCAACCAAATTTGATGGGGTCAAACTGACAACGCATTCGTATTCAGCGACCTGAAATATATAAGAATACACTGTTTAAATTTGGTTGCGAGTAATTTTGCAAATTTGACCTTGAAATGCCCTTGACCCTGAACTGATGAGGTCAAACTGATCCGAGATTTGAATTCAGCAACTCCAAAAATATTTAGATATCATGGTCAGGTCTTGCGGACGTATAACTATTTTTTGTGGGGCTGTGTAATGAAAAAATATACATTTTTTGTTTTTCTTCCCACCTCCCGCCCCAAAAAGTTGCTATTTTTTTACGGATATTTGAGGAAATATTTAAAATTTGTTTGGGGATTTGGATTCAGGAGGGTCAAAATAAAAACAGTTTAAAAATCTAAAAAATAACAAAAGGGCTAAATTTAAGAGCCAGAGATTCCTGTTTATATCATTTTAAAGGGAAAAACGAGGTGAACAAGAATTTGATGAAAGAAATAAAAAAATGTGCCGAATTCGGCAAACGGCAAATTTTAACCTCTGTTATCGTTGAATGTATGCTAAAATAATACCTATCCAATATTGTAGAAAACAAAAATTAATTTTTAACAAAATAAAAAAAAAACGCAAAAATAGACTTTTGATATTTATATTTTTTTTAATTACTAAGCTAGATCGCTATTCACTTCAAATTCGGTTAGCCCGGGTCAAAAAACATCAATACTAATATTTCGAACCAGATCGAATTATAACGAAAAAAAAGTAAGGTTAGGTTTAATTAAAAACAAAAAAAACGTCGAAAATATGTTTGCAATATAAAGTTTTTAAAAACATGTTTTTGGAATATCAGACCAAATCAGAAGATAAAAAAAATAAAATTAAAAAAAGTGCGTAATATTTCATTTACATTAGACTATAGGTGCATTTTTAGGTACAGGGTGTCCCAAATTCGAGCCTCACCATTCCGATCTCGGAAACCTGAGGTTGGTTTAATGAAGGCAAAGTTGCGCAATTTGATGCTGATCAAAATATCACCTTAAAAGTTTTAACATTTCGAATACTTCCGAACACTTTTGAAAAGACCGAATATTCGCAATTTCATTTTTATTTTTTTAACACTCTACTTGATTGGATGTAACAAATTAAATTTTACCTTCCTTCTGCTACTTTTTCTGTTCTGCAAAACAGTGTTATTAGATTTACACAACGAGTTTCGTCTTTGCGTTGCCATCATCAACTTTTTTTTTAAATACGGTACTGGACTTTTTTATGGATTTTACGAGCTCTAAGGTTCCAAAACTAATAATGTATTGCACTTATTCGAGAAATTCATAATAATGGCAAGAAAGACAGAGAGTTAATTTTTGGTAAGATCTTACCAGGAAATCATTAAAATGCTTTTTTTAAATAGGTGCGATACAGCTTTTTTTTGGAACCTTAAAAGCTTGTAAAATCAGTAATAAAAAATCCAAGACCGTATTTAGAAAAAAAAGCTGATGATGGCAGCTCAAAGACGAAACGTTGGTGTGCAAATCTAATAACACTGTTTTGTAGAACAGAAAAAGTAGCAAAAAGAATATAATATTTATTTTGTTATAATTAGTCAAATAAAGTCATCAAAAAATAAAAATAAAATCGCGAATATTCGGTTTCGGTGGCAATTTTATCAGCATCAAATTGCGCAACTTTGCCTCTATTTAACCTACTTCGTTTTTCTTCAACTTTCCGAGATACCAGTAATGAGGTTCGAATTTAGGACTCCCTTTACATGATTTATATTTATCGATGTGTTTTATAATTTAATAATTTTCTTTATATACATTTATCTTGCCAAGCCACTTGTCCAACTCCACTTTCAAAATAGTTTGCATATACATTTTTTATAGGTATGAAAAAGATAGGATTGAAATGACGCGGCTTCCCTATCTCATGTGCACTGAAACTCCGATAGGTATCAAAGAGATTAGATTGGAAACAATCTTTGCGTCCCGATTACTTTTAAGCTCATGTGTACCTGCACTTACAACCACAGTAGGTTAGTACAAAGGGATTTAGCCTTCGTAGACTGATAAAAAAAATAGATCTTTATTGTAGAGCCTACCTTATGGTAAAGTGGATTCATTAACGAGGCTAACCGACCACTGTAAAATAAAAACGTACCAAAGTAATCTAACATATTATTTTTAACAGATCACAGATGATATTTTTGACTAATGAGTTTTTTTTACAGGTAGTGTTTTTCAAATGCTATATAACCAGATATTATTTTTTATAGATTGAATTGAATAAGATGGAACTTTTAAAAGATGTTATTTAGGACAAGTGTAATTTTTCGCAGGTGTTGCTTTTGACAAATTCTCTTATTAATAAAAGTAAATTATTGTCTATTTCCTTGTTGGCAGATATGATTTTCGACAAGTGTTATTTTGCTAGATATTATTGTTAACAAAAGATTTAATCAACAGAATATTGATATTAAATAAAATTTTTGCCGAAAAATCAATTAATAATAAAAATACTAATTTAATTTAAAATGCTAGCGACCACATTTAAATAGGCACCCTGGTGGATATATATTGTCCTAATCATAATGTACGTAAAAATTAAGATTTTAGCTAACACTCGATAAGCGACTAATTTTACATCCGGATTTCGCACTAATTCCACAAGAAAAAGCAAATAAAGATAGAAATATTCTATAAATTAATAACTTATATTGAAATATTTTAAACGCGCATTATATTTGTTTGGCAAATAATTATTATAGTTAAATAAATCAAATCATTGTAGAGAGCCGCTGGGCAAAAGGAACTTTAAACAAGACTTCAAAGTTTTAAACTTTCCCAGTTAGCAGTTGCTTGATTATTTAGAAATAAACTCCATGCTCTTGATGTTTAGGCCAGTATTATTCCACTTGCTTTGCATTTAAATTTTATTTAAGACAAAATAAATTCTGGCCCAATTATAAATATTTACAGTTAGGGCAATACGAACTTAAAAACAAGCTTAGATTATTATTGAATATTTTTAACATAGATTAAAACTTTTGTACTAATTTTTTTACCCCAAATCATAGTTTGAATTGTTTTTATCACTAAATAAAAAGAAGAATTCTTAAATAGGCAATCTTATGCGAATTTTATGTTTTATTCTCTTGGTAATTTGCCTTTTTCAAAAATGGGCTCGTTGTGCATATTTTTTTATTGGCTAAAAAAATCCTTTATACCTTGAGGCGATCTGTAAGTTCATAGGGGTCAATAGGGCTGAGCAGGCTCAGTTCGTTATACCCCGTGACCTGACCGAAGTGGTCCCATTTTCCAAAAAGTAGTAAGGCGAGTATCCCAAAGAAAACATACTGAAACATGAATTTGTCACGAAACTATAGAACATATTTAGAATAAAATGCAATTTAACTTTAAATTTAAAACTTTTTGCTATGTCACAAGGGGCTAAGATAAGTATTGACAACGCCTGATCGACAGAGGCGACCATGGCTAAGTTCCAAGGTATTAAATCTCAAATAAAAGAGAAGTTCATAAAATTCGAAGCGGAAGCTAATCCGTTTATTAAAACATTTTTGATTTTTAATCAGTAGATATCATTTTTATTTGTTTATATAAAAAGTTAAATACTATAACCTGTTTATCTTCGTTTGACCAAAACACGTCAAAAAAACGTATTGCATTGGTTTAAAAAGTCGGTAATGAGTTGTTTTTCGCAAAGATAAAAGTTTCAACCTGTTTTTGGAATTTTTTTTTGTTTTGCAATAAATTTTGTCGGTATAGTGTCGTTTTAGATTTATTTTATTGCATATTTGATTACATTACATGGACTTATCTTAAATCGGAATAGATAAACGCGCTTAGAGGATGTCTAATAGATTTTTACCTGTTTATATTGAACAACAAAATCTGCAATGACCAACAATATTTGATTAAAGAATGGTATAACTGCCAATAATTTCAACCATATTTATACCATTATTGTTTTAACAGCCACAAAAGTTTCTTCCTGAAACAGAGATAGCAAAAAACTAAAACATTTGCTCTTATCCGTTACAATATCTAAAAGTAAATTCTTCTCTTATGCGTGCTCCAACCAATCCAACAATTATTAAAGTAATCTTCATAACAAAAAAAAGTTTATTATCCGCATCTGTTACATTCATTCTCGTCACGACTATTAACTTTTTTGCCAGACAGCCCTTATAATTTCTTTTAAGAAATGCAATTAAAGTTGTGTGTTACTTATACCAGCATTATGTTTTAAGGAAATCATTGTACGGATCACAGAATAATACGCTCATAAAGATGAAGACTAACTAACTTCTAAAATATGCCAATAATACATTCTCGTTTGCTAAATTGCAAATATCTTTTTCTGTACATCATTTATCACATTTCGCATATGCTTTTTCGTATTTTGACTTTCATTTTTCCGGTAACGAAGTGGAAATAGCTTTTAAAGCGCGTTCCTTAATATCAGATGGCGAACTATCAGAATCACTCATTCTATTGAGCGAAAATGCAAAAATACTGTAAAAAAATGTAAAAGTTAATTACTTTCAATTTATTTTTTATTATAAAAATATTGTAGTCGCTAAGAAAACAATTGTAATTTACGTTACAAGGCCAGGAAATGGTCTCGTCTAGAAATTCCGGACTCGGCTCCTCCGTCGCCTTGTCCGTAAACATCTAGACTTGTACTTTTATAACATTTCACGGCCGTGTATCGTACAACATTTTATATCATACGGTTTTATCTTTTTTTGATAAGTAAATTGAAGTGTGAATATTTGGATAATATGATAATGTCAGTATTGTCAAAATAAGGTAATTAAGGTAAACGTAGCTCCAATATTATAAGTTGTCAATCTAGTTATCTTTAAATTGGTTGCTTACAGTAACAAAATAGCTTGTTGATTGGCATTGTCTTGTCTGTTAGTTTAGCGTCCATTTAATTAATAATAAGAATAAAATTAATGCAATTTTTTTTTTTAATATTTTGAAGCGACGGCAAAATTTTTCCGGCCAAGTCTTCCGGAAGATATCAGAAAAAATATAAAATATTTAGTTAACCCAGTGTTAGTATAAATACTAAATTTCAATTTTAGTCCGGTAAAGTTACTTTACCGGCCTAATGATGTAATGTATCATTTCCTGGACTCAAACTGTCAACGTAATGTAGTATTTTAAGGTACAGTATGAAATAAAGCATTTTTACCTAACTGTTATACCGACGTGTCGCCAATCGTCATGTAGGTTCAATGTTCTAGTTTTCTTAATAAACCTTGACAAATTTTTAAATAATACGTAACTTTTAGGCGTAGATAGAGGATAAAATATACGTATATACGCTTGGGTTAACGTAATTCTGCCACTTTTTCATACTACGTTAATAAAGCTCTAATCCCACCTATATCAAAACCTACACAGGGGGGAACGAACGTGTTAATTAAATCTGTATAACTTTTTATTTGAAATAATTTTTAACTTTTTTAAAAAATCAGCCTGTAAATAAAAAAAAATTTAAGCATAAACGTAAAAAAATTTTCTCCCAGATGTCGCGCCTTTTTTGCTTTGCAAATATCTTTTGTTTATACGTTCGAAAAATTTTTAAAGAAATTTTTGGGGGTCCCAATTTTAAGTTTTGTAAAAAATTTAAATTTTTTTTATTTTTAATTTAATATTTTTATTATATTTTATATTATATAATTAATAATATTATTTTTTTTATATATTTATAATAAAATTTTAAATTTTTGGGAAACGCCCATCCACAAAGTTTCCTTTTAAGTATATTTTGGGTTAAGATTTAAATGAAAATTGCGGGTTAATTAGGGTTTTTTTCTAATATGGGGTTTTGAAAAAGTTATTTTCGTGTGTGTTATTGAGCATTCAAAATATGTCAGATCTATGTGCAACTTTAGATTATATTGCTTCCGGGAGTTATGGTGTAACGAAGGAAAAACATTTATCACTTGATGCCAAAAACATCATAAAGAACGTTTACTGTACCCTTTTAGAAAAAGGGTATGACCAGAGTGCAAGTTTTAGTGAAACGAGTATTTTGACCAAAGTTGCATTAACCAATCCGGCCAGAAAAAAACGGTGTGACAGCGGATAATTGAGAAGCATCGAAGAAGCTGATAAAGACTTGATTCGGAGAAAAATTTATGACATGTACAGTAAACAAATAGTCCCTATATGATAAAAAATAATATATATTTCGAAGAAACCTATACAAAAAAGGTTTTTTAAATGTTTTAAAACATTTAATATTAAAAAGAAATATATTTGTGACAATCTCGCAAGTGCTAATGGTCACACAGTTTTACACCTCCCTCCGCATTACTGTTTTTTTAACCCAATAGAACATATATGGAGCCAGTTAATGACGATGATTAGAAGAAAAAACACATCCCCTACACTAAGTAGTTCAAATAAAATTAATTAAAAAATGTGTAAATAATATCCCAGTAGAAAGTTGGAAAAATTCTGTGAGACACGTGATCCAAGTCGAAGATTCCTATAACATAAATAATAGTTTAGTAAGGCCCTTAATAATTAGTTTAGACATAGATGAAAACGATAGTGATAGTGAAACAGAGCTAAATATAGAGCGTGTTTAGATAAATATTGTATTATTATAATATTGTAGGTTAGTATTTTTGTATAAATATTAATAGCTATTTAATAACATGATTAAAATAAAAATACTTACCTATTATTTACCTTACCTATATTTGTTGTTTTGCTAAAAGAAGCTAACTTAAACTATTGATATTAGTAGGTAATCAGGACCTGTACTCTTTCAAAAAGTACGGTGCCTACACAATAGATATTTGTCGGGAAACTTATTTATGACTGGGTTGACGATTGAGGGTTGTCATTCAAATTTTATTGCGGTTAAGAAATCACCGAATTATTGTGAAACGTACCATACGTGGAATTCCAGCACCAGAAAGGTTTCTTACTAAACGTTGTTGCTAAAAAATAGAAACCAAGCGAGGCGCTGAGGATCCAACCTACACATTAAAATGTCGGCGATACGCATGCTGCGTCAGAAAAACTGACATTAGGTTTAAAAACTGAAATTCAACAATTTTCGTGCTTTGTTTTATGGCGTATTGCTTTATTTAAATTTCCCAGGCCTTCTTAACAAATTTTTAAGACAAAACAAAAAATAAAATAATAAATAAAAAAGTTGTAAAACATTTAAATCATAACGTTCATTTTGGACCACCCTGTATGTGTTTGGCTTTCATAAAGAAGAATTTACTGTTGTCCTGTAAACATAATCGTGTCGGTAATTTAAATACTGTGTTGTTTTTAAATAAATGAAGGTAAATTGCCACATTTTATACTTTCCACAAAATATAAAAATTTATCCAGGGGTAATCAAAACATTAGAAAAAAACCAATTGCACTAAAACTCCCCGTATAAAAGGTATTAGCAATTTTACGGGCAGTCCTGAAAGTTTGGCGTCGAATCCCAAACAATGAAAGTAAAACAAAAGGGGTTTTGGGCAAGCATAAAAGACGAACTAATCTGCGTTGAAACCAGGCTCGTTATCACTCAATCTCTTTGAGCTTGCTCGTATGTGTGTACCGAGCTGTCTTTGTGTTCCTCACATAGTCACGGAAGTTACGTAGGAAAATTAATCAGTGTGCGGTTCATATCGCGAACTTCTCTAATAGTGTGGGAGCTGGGGGGTAAAAAATTTTATAAGCAGCCGGTCTGTTTTATTAAATTCCGTTGGAGACGTCTTTTCTAAGAACAAAATTATGGGTCAGATCAGGGCTGAGACGGATCCTTTAAAAAAGGAATAAAATCCAGGGAATCAATTCCTATTTATCGGATCATGAATCCGGATCATCTTTTGTTTTTGTTTTAGCAAAAAAAATAATTTTAAAAAATCAAAAATTTTGAAGGGCAACTTTTAGCCCTTAATGAGCCCGACAAAAATACAAATTTTTTGCCTTATTGGTTTTGGTAAATGGTATGGGAATTACAGAATGTCTTCTTTATCTTCAATGTCTTGGTCTCGTGTTCATCAACTCCTCAGTCGACAAGCTCCTGCTTTACCAAAATTGTAGCTGTTTTCATCGTGAGATAGACATTGTCTGAAGCATTAAAAATAAAGTTTTTTACGTATTGCTGTTCCAAAATTTTGGATATTTTTGAATTGTAGTTATTGTTGACTTTTTTATATACGATGTAAGTTTATAATATTTGCTTATATTAGCACCCCTCTCAAGTTTTATGGCTAATTTTATCATCAAATATTTCCACCAATATTCTAGCATTACCTGTTTTCCCTTTTAGCGGATATATATATATATATATATATATATATATATATATATATATATATATATATATATATATATATATATATATATATATATATATATATATATATATAATATATATATATATATATATTTTTATATATATATATATATATATATATATATATATATTTTTAAATATATATATATATATATATATATATATATATATATATATATATATATATATATATATATATATATATATATATATATATATATATATATATATATTTTTTTTGCACCAGCACTCGAACAAACTAAACTCTTGTCTGTAATTTTTTAAAGTTTTTTTTTGGAAACAGTGTACTATTTGCTGCGTTAATGGCCTCTATGTTCTAAAAAACCTTTTTCTTTAAACTGTTTTTCTTTGCTAGTCGTTTTATCACAAAAACTTGCAAAAACGAAAAAAACTAAGTGTTAATTGTCAATGTTTGATAGTTTTACAGTTGTTGAGGCCTAAAACAACATTTACCACCTGCTCCAAAACAAGGTGATGTGTATTTGCTATTTTATTCACAACCTGCACCGAATTATTGAAATATACAGGGTGTCCCCATAAGGTCGTCCTCCGATGATATCTCGGAAACCGTTAATCGCATAGCTTTCGGAAAAAATATTTGTTGTTAAACTGGCCTGGAGAAAATGCTGGAAATTATTTTTAAGTTTCTAATTCCACTGCTAGAGGTTGTAAAACTAAGAACAAAATTAAACACACGGATAATTTAAATATATGCCATATTAATTTATATCGTTGATAGTTTTCTCACAAACTATGTAAAATTAGGAAACTTTCTTCTTTTAAGTGTTTTTCTAACCTGTCGAATATAGGAAGGGCGAGACGCAAATGTACATTTAAAAAATATAAATAACTTTTTTTCGGCTTGACCCGTTTTGATAAACTAGGTCTTGTTTAAAAGAGCTTTTACCAGGGCTTAAAATAAAATATTGATATAAATAACGTGACGTTTTTATCGAGAGTGTCGGGATGTCAAAAATGACAACTGCATTGTTTGTCAAACCTCATTATTACAAATTTCGTTCTTGTTTATCGTAGTTTAACGCTATTATTATTATTAGTAGTGTTATTAATCGTAATTTAGTAATTTTTTTATGTCTTATTCTATCACCGAGGAAACGATATGCTCGCCGCTTATTTTAAAAATTTTCAAAATGCTTCTATTGCTGCAAGAGAATATGCCATAAGCATATGATATACCGAAAGATGGCATTTTAATTAAAAAATGTTTAGACGTTGGGCAACCCGTTTAAGAGACACTGGAAATGTGCTATTTTTTCAGCACAATAAAGATATAATTAGCTAGAGCCCGTAGATAATAATAAATCAGCTATTATCATCCACAAGCGGTGTAATAATAAATGCTGTTATTAAATTGATAATAAACAAATAATAAGAATATTATTTAATATTTGTAAAAAAACAAACTGTTTTTGTTTTCATGGCATTCTCGATAAAAACGCCGCAATGTTTATCTGATAACTCAAAATAGGAAAGAATGCTATTAATGCAATTTTTCGGCAAAGAGTCAAAAATAATTAAGATATCGAAATGTGATTTTTAACCGTTTCTTGACTTTTCTTTTTCTTTTTTATGCTCTTTTTAATGCACATATAATATTATTACCATTTTATTTAAATTTTTCAAAAAAAAACAAAATTTATAACTTTGACACAATTCAGTCTCTAGGGATAAAACAAACAAAAAAAAATTGTACCAACCTTTTATCTTAAGCCCAAGTTTATCAAAATCGGTTAAGGCGGAAAAATGTTATTTATTTTTTAAATGTACATTTGCTTCTCCCCCCTTCCTATATTTAACAGGTTAGGACCAACACTTTCCTTATTTTACATAGTTTTTAAGAAAACTATCAACGACGTAAGTTAATATGTCATAGTTTTAAATAATCCGTGCTTTTAATGTTGTTCTTAGTTTGACGCCCTCTAGCGGTGGAACTAGAAACTTGAAAATAATTTCCAGCATTTTCTCGAGGCCAATTTTACTACAAATATTTTTTTCGAAAGATATGCGATAAACGGTTTCCGAGATATCGCCGGAGGACGACCTCATCAGGACACCCTGTAAACCAAGGCTGTCATGTTAGAACATTTTATATAAATTCTGTCACAATTTCAAAAATCGTGCGGTGTAGTAAAAATTGTGCACTAATCAAAGGAAAATAAAAATAAACGTGCATAAAAATAATGTTTAGATCTCAGAAGGTCCTTGCAAAAGCCGTTAGACCAGTGGCGTAGCCAGAGTTAGTCCTTAAGGGGGATATCAAAACATCAAACTCGTATGAACCACAAAACATGTATTAAAAAAAAATGTTTTACAAAAAGGGGCAAATTTTGCACAAAAATCTAATCAGCATTGCAAAACTATTGACCCGGTTCAAAAAAAAAAAAAAAAAATGAATTAACATTATTATAAAACATTTTGTTATATATTGTGAACCTGAGAAGTTAAATTTTCCCTAAATAAGTTTTAACTCTCTTAAATTTTGAAGAAATGACCTTTCGAAGTTGCAATAGATACTGGAAGGGTACAAAATATTTTTTAACAGTTTGTAAATATTTAAATATGCATCTTTACTCATAGCCAGTAGATTTAGGCCCGATTTATTTTAATGGAAATTTAACCCCCAAACCAAAGCCAGTCGGGAAAAACGCAGTTTTTTAGAAACTTCTGGTAAAAAATGAGATGAGAGTTCATCAAATGAACGTGGGTAATTGTTGAATTTTTCTGAAAATAAGAAAAAGAAATCCCTCGAAAATCCTTTTGTGAGTAGTAAATCTTTCTGGTTATTCATTAATAAAAAAGCCCAATATACGGTAAATATTCCGTTATTTTAAAAAAAATTTAAACTGGATTCTCCGAGTCCTCGAAAATATTTGGATTTGTC
Organism: Listronotus oregonensis; assembly: GCA_019359885.1. Classification (NCBI taxonomy): domain Eukaryota; kingdom Metazoa; phylum Arthropoda; class Insecta; order Coleoptera; family Curculionidae; genus Listronotus; species Listronotus oregonensis. Next base: position 25,398 of record JAHBCN010006171.1, on the reverse strand, counting down.
TATGCTTTTGACTTTTTATAATTCTTTTTATTTTGATTTTGAAGTTCTAACATTACTTGCAGTTTTTAGAACAATCAATGTATATTAGAAATTAAAGATAAAGATAACACCATTACATATACTAATAAAAAAAAAAATGTGTAGTTACACAGGAATTCTCAAATGAACTTTGAATTTATCCTTTGCATTATTTTTAACTTTCTTTAAAGTCGAAACTGCATCTTCGGTCACTGCATAACTTCTTTCAAATCAATATCGATTTTTTGAAGAATACGTGATAGGGCAACCCAATGTTAAAGATCTGTTGAATAATATTCATTGATATAATAACACAACATTGGAGCATCAGCTGTACCCCCGCCAAGTTGAAATCTCTCGCAAAGTTTCAACCACACATTCATACAAATCATTAGCTGCCTCATATTTTGAGGTCCATTTTTATGTATAATTTTTTAAGGGATTTAGTAGATGGAAGTCCTTCAGCTTCAATTGCTTTAAAAAACATTCTACGTTTAGTGTTTAAAAGTCTAAATGTTCCAGCTTAGGCAGTTTCTGATTTGAGAAACAATAGCTTCGTCGTTTATTTGTGATTACCTGTGATTACCACCAAAAGCTCGACTCAGCTAAATTAAAGTGTTAAAGCACAACCCCGCTATCGGCAAAAGCCGGTCAATCGGATCAGGTGATTTCAGTTAATGTGAAAAGGGGGCCCCAACGCAACCTTATATTACAGAAGTTAATTCATATGTTCTTTCATTATTTTTCTTTATGATTATATTTAATTATTATTAAACTAAAACAAAATGACGTGTATTGTTTTCGTCTTTTAAAAGGTTAATGTTCATTATTCATGGGGGGATATATCCCCCATGTCCCCCCCGTGGGTACGCCACTGCGTTAGACCACGGTATGAAAGTGGTAGTGGACCTTCCGAGATCTTTCCACACATGTGACATTTCAAACGGCTATATATAACATGAAAAACTGATTTTTCCGACGTTTGTATGTCTGTCTGATGGCTAACGCAATGACTAGTCTGATGATAATTTTTATGTACCCTAAATTTTCCATTTTTTATTTTGGTATTTACATTGTTGCAACTGACGGCAATGCGACTACACCATCTGACCCGCCATTTTATTATTAGGAAATGAATTTTAATAAATTGGTGCGGCTACTTGTAACGTTTTCTGTCACCCCTCCAGCTCCCACACTATAATCAGTATGCGGTTCATATCGCTGGAAGTTTCCTAATTTGAATATGCCACAAACGCATTTTGTTCTTTTTTTTTGGCTAAGACTGGATTAAAGTTTACCTAAGCGTATTACACATTACAACTAAGAGATTTTCGAATAATTAATTAGAGAACTGCACTAAAAGCCAGCAGCTTAAGGTTTTCCTATAATATTTATACTTTATACAGGGTTGCGTATTAAGATAAATGTGTTTTATTAGATTTTAAGTTGACTATTTAGTAAAATAAGAGTTTTAGGGTCTTTCTAAAAACCTTCCAAATACAATATTGTAAACCTATAATATTAACAGCGTTTTTAATAAAATTTCTAATAGTTTCACGTAATTATTTTACCGTGCGCGTTAGTTTTTTAAAGACAAGTTCAAAGGCGGTTTTACTGGTTAATAAAAACCGTAGGTCATACTGTAAATATAAAAAAACCTATGGGGACACGCGTATATTACTTTATAGGTATTATTAAATACGACAATCATAAATGGTATACCGTGCCGATCTAAAGGTGCGGTTCCTTCCACGCGGCCGTCGCATACGACTAACGCAATGCGACTTACGCATGCGGCCGCCGTTTAATCAGGTGGTTTCTTAGGACCGCGGCTCAAACTCGCGATAGCAAAATTATTAGTGCAAAGGGAATAATCTTTGGTAAGAGTCGTGATGGATGATCTAGCAATATATTTATTGTTAGAAGAAAAAGAGTATGACGAAATACTATTACAATTAGCCAACCTGAAATATAGCAATGCCATATTTCAGCAAATACGCGATGAGGGTTGTTATACTACATTAATAAATCGACATTTGCAACAGGATTAAGTAAAATTTAGAAAATATTTTAGACTGAATAAAGCACAGTTTAGTTTTTTCTTGACTTAATAAAAGACGATATAAAGTCCGAGCCATACAATAGAGTTGAATATCCAATAACCCCAGAGGAAAAATTAGCCATTGTATTAAGGTAAATCTGTACAGGGTGTCTCAAATTCGGGTCTTATCATTAAGATCTCGAAAACTTGAAGATATACGAGGTCGGTTAAATGAAGGCAAAGTTGCGCAATTTGATGCTAATCAAAATGCCACCTTAGAACTTTAAAAATTTCGAATACATACTTTTGGAAAAAAACCGATTATTCGCGATTTCGTTTTTATTTTTTATGACTTTATTTGAATGGACGTAATAAAATAAATTTTACATTTCCATTGCTACTTTTTCTGTTCTACAAGATAGTGTTATTAGATTTACACACCGACGTTTCGTTTTTGCGCTGCCAATATCAACTGTTTTTTTTTTAAATACGGCCCTGGTTTTTTTATTATGTATTTTAGGAGCTATTAAGTTCCCAAAACCAATAATGTGTTGCACTAATTCGAAAAATTTATAATAATGGCAATTTTCATTAGAAACCATATGTTAAAGAGAGTCAGACAATATATTTTTGGCAGGATCTTGGGAAAACCTTAAACTGATTTTTTCGAATAAGTCGAACATCATGGATTTGGATCTTAAAAGCTCTTAAAATACGTAAAAAAAACCAGTACCTCATTTAAAAAATAAAGTTTTAATTTCCAACAATAAAAAACACCGGACATTCCACACAAAACAACACAAACAAAATATCAGACGCACACGACTGCGGCTACACTGCTTCTTCAGCAGTCCAGTCGCATCAATCGCAGTCGTTGACAGCGGTCGCATACGACGGCCGCTCGGAACAAACCAGGCACATTTAAAACATGAGTAGGAGTGCTTTGCGGCTAACGTACTGCGTTAGCCGCATGCGGCGGCCGCGTGGAAGGAAACATACCTTAAACATTGCTGCTCTACTTAAAGGACTGCAGAGTGACTACATCAAAATTTGTTGTTTTTTATGAGAATGCCACATGGAACATGGTACTCAGTCTAAAAAACGTCTCTAATGAGCATATTATACTAAAGCTTATAAAAAAATGAAAAGTTTTAAATCATTTACAGAATCGAATAATACTTGATGAAAGTCCACCCTAATCACTACTTTACGAAAAAAAAAACAATTATTGTTGACTTTCACTTATTTACTTAAACACTATATATACATAAATTGTTTCGCTACACTGTAGCTTTATCAATGCAATTGACAGTTAACCTTTTATAAAGTAATGATAGCAAAAACCCTACTTATATTAGTGTCATAAAATAAACATGTCTAACAATGTTCAACTATTGGTTTCCAATTGATCATTTAGAATATAGTCTGTATTTTTATATCTGTTAATTTTTTAAAATTCAAGAAATAAAAGTTTTTTCTCAAAAGGATATATGAAAAATTTTAAAATTGTCATTAAACTGGTGATTACCCTCTGTAATATGGTTTGCGTAAACTGAATAACTTGATTTTTTAAAAAAGTATCTCTTATGTCCTGCTATTCTTGTTTTGAAAGTACGTCTGGTTTGGTGGTTTGGCCAACATATCGTTTTGGATATAAACCGCTAAGCTGATATCTATCTATCTATTGTAGCATGGTGAGTTCCCTAGCTGGGGCCCTGAGCACTGAGGCCTAAGCCCATTATGCTCTACACCAACACTTAAGCATACACAGGTTCCGTCACCCTGTACTGTCCTTTACGTATGCATTCCTTTTACACTAATATGGTGCTGTCGTTTTACTTACTAGAGCCCCAACTTCCTCACTAGTGATGCGAGTCCCGTTAGTGGCAGGTATCTTATGTCATTTAGGTCCAGCCATGCCGTACCCAGACATTTCCCCCTGATGTGCCCTAGTGCTGGGCAATCTCTAAGTACATGTATGGTGTCCTCTCTTCCCTCTCCACAGCTAAGCTGATAAGACCCACATTTGTTGTCTCTCTCGGTTATATCTTTATTGTTTTAAATATGTCTACCTACAGTATTGTTTGTTTTAGACGTCACCCTAAAACCTTATTTTTTAAGCTTCTACAGAAGCTACTTTATCTAATGCATTTCTTATGTATAAAATTAATTTAAAATTGTTTTTACTTTTTTAATTATCGAATAAATTACTTAAATTGTTTTATTTTATTTTTTTTAAGTTCCCTCTATTGTTTTAATTGAATACCCATTATTAAAATAAGTATAATGGAAAAAATGAGTATTTAATTAAAACAATAAGGGTAATCTTAAAAAGAAAATTAAAAATAAAACAACTAGACTAATTTATTCGGTAATTGAAGAAGAAAATAGCATTTTCACAATAATTTTATACCTAGGAAATGCACTATAGGTAGACATAATCAAAACAATTAAGACACAACAACAAAGAAGAAGCAGGACATAAAAGAGAGTTAAAAAAAATCAGGTCATTCAGCTGACGCGAACCATATTTCTACAAAATACAGCAACTTTTTCTATGTACCACTTGTCGAGAGACAAATCTTCCACTTAATTTTAGTTTCCCGCGGAGTGTCGGTAAAGATCAAAGAAAGTTGACAACTAAAAGTGGAAGATTTGTTGCTGCGCGGTTTGCGCAAGCAACTTGTAGAAAACTAGTAGAGAACTGGAAAACTACTACCTAAACCTTTCGCGCCAATTCTTTGGCAACAAGGTTTCCACTTGTTTTTCTAAATTTAAAAAAAGCAAAAGCATGTTTTCCTTTTTACACCACATCCTTAGCGCGTATCAATAGGCCAGGCCGTTATACCTATACGTATTAGTCCATATCATAAAAACCACTGGATTGATTTTGATAAAATATTTATTGTTTCCAAGTTGAAGTAAATTCAAGCCAATAAAAACAATTCATAATTCGGTTATTAGTTTCGGAGAGATACATACATAGAAAGATTTATACAAACATACATACACATATAAAATTTGGTATATTTGTTTGGAAGCCCTTATAAATTATCACCTGTAAATATTTTGCAAATTTAATAATATTAGGTACATAAATATCGAATAAATAACCTTCTTTTTTAGATAGGCAAAAAGGGGTAGGAACTGGAGATATGTTAGCAAACTACTATTGCACCCCCAAAGGCGATACCAATTCCTCTGAAAACATGCAAAAAAGATAATAAACAAATTTCTTTTGTCGTCTTATGTTTTTTTGGTACAAAATAAGGTGTATTTTATAATTTTGTAAAAGAAGATAATTTTTTTTTAGTCCCTAAAAATTTACTTGGTTTTCTATGGTTTAAGTTTCTCGTATTTTATATTCGATTTTCCTTTTTTTACTTATAGGTATAAACTAAGCTTACATTTTAGCACATTATAAATAGTAAACATTAACAAAAAATAACAAGATAAGGAGGCGACAAAAATTTTAAAATGCAAAATAGTACAATTAGATTCAAATTTTAATGCACTAAATTATGATGATATGAAGTCAAAAAAAGAATAAAGACTTTTTTGATAAAATAACTGAATTTTGCAATTAAATGATTTCTAAATGGGTTTTTTAACGTCTGGTTTTAAACTTATTACTTTAAATGTCAAAAATAAAATTTACGCCTACATTTTATTAAATATTTCACGAATATTAAAAGTCAATTACCGCACAACCCACTACAAAATCTACAATCACGCTTTAACAAAGTTTGTGCTGAGGTTACCAGGTAATATATCATAGAAACTGCGAAAACTAAAATTCCCAGGAGTATTTTATGATGTATTTTTTGCTGGCTTTGTGCAGAAGATTCCAAAGTTGCCGACTGTGCAATTAAAATGAACTAATTATACCAGCGAAACGGGCGCACCAACTTCTCCAACAAATAACCTGCAAAATCGGCACGAACTTCACCCAATTTATATTTATTTGGATAATATTAACTTCCAAGAGCCACGTTTTCTCCATTGTAAAATATTAATTACGGTTGAATTGTTTAAATCAAGATACGCCAAGAGTTACGGCAAATAAATAAAGATAATAGCCGTTTAAAAATAATATTATTTCAAATATTAATTAAATGCTGAGACTAAATACTTAAATAAATAATTTTAAAATTAGGTAGGTACCTAGCGACAATTAGAGTTTTTGTATAATGCATTTATTTTAAAGTACATAAAAAGTCAGTACAAATCATTTTTAAAATATTTTGTAGGTACCTTAGAAAGCTCTGTCATTTTTTACTAATATTTTTACTATTTAATTTAACTGTAAAAAAAAGATATTATACAGTGTATAGAAAATTGGCCATACCTACTAAAATTGTTAAGAACATCACACAAAGCATATTAAAATTAAACACCGGTCAATTTTCACGAAACTTTGTATTTTGATAACTCTTGTTATGCTGATCCAAAGTCTTAAAAGGCACAAAGCCGGAAGACCCCGCCTAACCGAGGCAAATCAGAACTAATCAAATCTAGTCTGTTTTATTTGGGTTACTTGCCTTTCTACTTTTTGAAAAATGGGACCCTCTTAGTCCGGGTCCCTGGGTATACGGGTTGATCCTGTCCAGTCCTATTGACCCCTATGAACTTGCAGATCGCCTGCAACAAAAAAGAAGAAAACCCCCCAAAAAACCCAAAAAATCACAAATATTAGTCTACGTTTCGGTGGCAAGTCGGCCACGGTTGTCAAGACAGAAATTAAAACAAAAAATTAAACTAAATTTTAAGAAACTTTTGGTCTAAAAACTCTTTCTGATAGCTTTTTTATTTTTAATGACGTTTTGTCATAAATGACACTAGGTTATTGGACTGGTGTATGTATATTATTCAAAAAAAAAAAAACAGAAAGGTGGGTGGTATGGTGTGTTAATTGATTCTAAGTTTACCTGAATTTACTTCAGCATTAGGCATAGGTAACCATGTATTATTTAAATTAACAATTATTGCTACACATCTGTCTTTATTTAATAAAATAAATGCACTTTCCTTTATTTTACGTTTTTTTAAAACAGGTTTTCTTTGCTAGAATGCTAGAAGCATTCCAGTTTATTATGTGGTTATTATCAAATTAGATGAAAAGCCTGTCTCCGCCAGGCGAGAGACAATATTAAGTAGCCTCTGTCTCCGGAAGACGCCTTCCGTACGGCTAACGGTAAAAAAACACTTTTTTGCTCCTATTTTTGTCCCGGGGCGAAATTGAAAAAACGGGCTTCGTTAGGTTCTAGCCACTGCTAAAGACTACCACTGTGCCAAATTTCATGATTTTAGCTCAAGTCATAACTTCAGAATCACGTGGACAGACAAATAAATATATATACCTACCTACATATAATATAATCGACATTAGCAAATTATATATATATATATATATATATATATATATATATATATATATATATATATATATATATATATATATATATATATATATATATATATATATATATATATAAAATGCTGTGGATCTACAACCGTAGATTATTTTGATTTTTGGATCAATAGGGCTGAAGGGTCAGCCATACCCGGGACCCGAGCAAAGAATCCCATTTTCCAAAAAGTAGATAGGCGAGTAACCCAAATAAAACAGACTGAAACATAAATCTGCCACAAAACCATAGAACATATTTAATCAAATCTAACCAAAACTGCCCCTAAATGTTGGGGGGCTGCATTTGGTACATTTTTGGTGGATTGCCTTACGAAAATATTTTACAACTGTTGTCAAACATACAACCCTTACACATTAACTAGGCTTAGATCTGCCACTTCCAAAGAAGCAGAACCCACCCCCATCCCCACCTCTCATAGCTCGTCACGGAACTTTTTCCCGTTTATCGATTTTAAAACCAGTTGATCGTAAATTCCATATTAGAGCCGACTATATGATCACACTTAATACCCAACAAATAAACCTTTCACCCCTTTCACCAACTCACACACAGTCCGTGCCAAAGCCTGCCATATGTTTCTGCTTACGGGTTCTCAATCAGGGTAACCGTGAATCCACAACCCTTTGAAAGGTTATTACTCAATATTTCAATATCCTTCGAAATCCCTTTCCCAGCCTGCCCCCCAGCTCGTATTAAAGCCGCTATTTCTGGATTTCCTTGTTTTAAATGTATGACGTTCTTTAAAAACGGTTTATAGGAGGATAATGTACATGTTGTTATTGAGGCGCAAAACCTAAATTCCAAAGTATGGATGCAACACGCCACAAGTTCCTACTTTCACAACTTCTCGCGCCTCCCTTGCATATAAAGTAATGCCCCAATATTAATTCTTTAACCTCGTCATCTTCTTGTTGATTATTTTCATTATTATATGCGATCCAGACATTTGAAAGATATGGAGTAGTAATCACTCAGGGGGCTGTGGAATGCGATTAAATATGCTCACTCTGATATAAAATGTAGGATTAAATGCTTTAAAAATCGGTACGGGGGAAAAGACACATGACCAGCTATCAGGCGTGTGTTGGGATTGTGTTTTGCTGCCTTGGAAATGGCAGAACTAAGCTTTAGTTACTGTGTAAGGACTGTAGTTTTGAAATCAGTTATAAAATATTTTCGTAAATCCGTCAAATGTAGCTCCCTGACTTTTGGAGGCAGTTTTGGAGTGGTTGGGGGAATTTTCGGGCTTCGTGCCCATTGAGACTTCTGATCAGCCAACGTAACAAGAGCTATCAAAATACAATGCTATATGAAGATTGACCGCTGTCAAAAGTTATTGCAGATTAAATAAGCATTTTAAAGAAATGTCATTTGATATGTAAAATTTTTAATTTCTAAAAAAATGCAGTTAAAAAATATTTTTAAGCATCTAATTTATTTTAACAATTTATTTTTATTTTGGCTAATTGATCCTTATGTTTGGTACACAAAAAGACAAAGGGCTATATACAGAAATAAGTCTTTGGTATCTAGATAACGGTACACTTGCTGGAAACCCAAAATTGGTTTTAGATAATTTTTATAAAATAATCAGAGGAAGTAAAGATTTGAGTTTAAATTTAAATTTTGATAAGTGTGAATTAACTGTTTAATCTATAGATCATTCTAATATACTATTTAATTTTTTGAGTGTTGTTCCTAATCTGTCAGTAATTCCCATTTCAAATTTTAATTTATTAGAAATTGCTTATTCGTTAAATAAAATTAAATACTCAATTAATAAAAAGACAGAATTTTTAAAATCTCTTAACACCAAATCAAAATTTATAGACTCACATATTTTATATTGTTTAATAAAATATTCATTTGCTATACCTTGAATGTCTTATTTTTTAAGATGTTCACCTGGAAATCTCCAGAATTACTTTGTGAATTTGATACTGTATTACAGAGTTTGGTTTAAGACAAAACAAATTATGATACTAAATTAAATTCTTTGTTACAAAGCACTCTTCCAGTAAAATTTGAAGGTCTCGGAATAAGAGATACATCCACCCTGTCTATTTCTGCCTTTTTAGGTTAAATCAATAACGTATCATATTTACTTTCCAAAATTTTACCTTTCTATATTCTTGCGACAGTAGATAATGATTTTAGTAATTGTTTTGTAAGGTGGTTATCTATTTGCAATCTTAAAATTTAACCACAAGAGTTAAAAAAAAAAAAAAAGAAAGATTTTGACTTTTTGATTTGCCAAGCTCGTCACAAATATATTACAAACATATGCCAGACAAGTGAAGATAAGGCACGTCTACTTGCTCTTCAGGCCCGTGAAAGTAATGCTTGGAGTATCGCGCTTTCATTTTCGTCCTTTGGAAATTTGTTAGATAACAAAACCTTTTATATTTCCATCACTCTCAGACTTGGTCTGCCTGTGTTCGGACAGCACACCCGCGTTTGCGGCAAAAATGCTGATATTTATGGCCTACATGGGCTAAGCTGCAAAAAACAGCGCAAGGCGTTCTTCTAGATACAGTCAAAAAAATGACATTATCAAGAGAGTTTTGATTTCAGCTGAAAATTCTTCTGTGTTAGAGCCTCTTGGAGTTTGCAGAAGCGATGGAAAACGTGTAGATGGAATGACCTTAATTCAAACAAAACTTTTAATTTAGTAGAGCGCGGCTGCATCTAAAATAAAAAGAGCTTAAAGAGCGCCATATCTTTATTCCTTTTGCTGTTAAAACTTTTGGTCCTTTGGGTGATTAAGCTAAGGGTTTTATAAATGAAATTTGCAAAAAAATTCCATGCGAAAAATCTCAACGTTTTATTATCTAAAGAATTGGTTTAGCTGTGCAACGGGGTAATGCAGCATCGGTATTAGGTACAATCCAGGAAGACCTAGGACTTGATGAAGTTTTAAATTTTTAAATATAAATTTTGTTATTTCGTTAATTCTAGAATATTGTTATTTGGTATTTATAACATAACAAAAAAATTATTACATTTAAGTTTATTAAAAAAGGGGTTATTTAATTTTTTATTAGATAAAACACAATTTTTACTGTCATGCATTTGTTATATGATATTATATACTGTTCTTACAAAAAGAAAATGTTTTCCATTTTCCCGGTTTACTTCTATACAAATCTCTTGATGCTGTTTTGTGCATCTTCTAGACACATTTAGGTTGCATATACTTTTAGGATAAAATAGGTTTTGTCAATAAACTAAGCTTATATTTACGTTTCTGACAGCGACACAAGATGCGTGTTAGAGAAACTGTTTGTTTGAGGCAAATCCATTTAAGGTTTTATTTTTATAAATATATTGTTATGGATTTTAAAAAAATATCTATTAAGTTAATAGAATTGTAGAAGGTTAAAATTATTTTATTTAGGTTACTAATTTATTTCAAATAAATTACCTTAGTTTTTTTCCTTTTTTGACGGCCATTGCGGATTATCTTGAGGGCGCTGAAGACATTCATTAACACTTTTCTTGCATCCTGTAGAAGAAGAATGTATCCATCTTATTCTAGACTTTTTCATTTCTTTCCACATAACTATAAAAAGCGGGAAGGAAGTCCGCACGGGCCAGTTTATTTCTGACTTTCACAGCGAGTAAAAGTTGACAGACAGTTAGAGGTTAAAGAGGTATCATAGTTACGTTACGTTAAATTGTTACCATAGAAACGTTTGTAAACCTGATTTACAATAAAAAGGTGTATAACCAGGATCCGTGTTTTTATACGGGGTGTCACGGAACAATATTTTGGATTTGTATGAGCAATAATTAAATAACTTTTTTAAAAAAATATATAATTACCAAACTGCAAGATTCCTGTTTATTTTTTCCTTATTTTATTCTATTTACTACAAATAAAATATTTTATAAAATGCCTCTTTGGTCCAAAAATTGACATTATTATTGTTTTAACATATAATGTAAAATCTTTTATATATTTTATTTAAATAATTGCAAAACATTTGTTAATAATTGTTTGGGTTAATTTTAAACCGAAGGTAACAAAAATGATTTCTGCAGTTTTACCTTTAGAAAGAACAAAGCCAAATAAAAAAGGGAAGTGTCAGCTTCAAATCCGTCATTGCCTAAAGTGACTAGTTAGTACATGTATTGCCGACAAACAGCGTAATAGCGTCATTATTACAATTTTTTTCTAATTATTTAGTCATTTTTTGTAATGCCTGAATTAGTCTTAGAAAAACAACCTAACAATTATTTTTGATTCGTTGTTTGCCCACACTTTACAGGGAATGAATGAATAGTTAGTTCTTGTCAGTCAAATAAGATTTTTACGCTATTTGCGGCAGTACATGCACTGAATAGTCATTTTTGATCCTCGTCTCTCCGGTAGCGTAGTGGTCAGGGTCTCGGCTAGCCGCACCAGCGATCCGGATTCGATTCCCTGCCGGGGAGACATATTTAGGTGGTAGCAAAGACAATTGTAGTTACCATAACTACAATTGCCTTTGACAGTAGTTATTTAAAAAATAACGTCCGTGGTGGCACTACCATGTTGTCTAAAAGGTGCTGTGAAATGCAATATTTGCATGTTTCAGTGCTTGGACAGCGTTGACAAAACTAAGGAGAAAGATGGGTTAAACATCGGAAAACCCAGCACGCACGGTATCCAAAATTAAGATATCACATTCTAGAAACTTCCTAGTCATACATTTACGAAGAAATATAAAAAAAAATATAAAAAATGTTACATTTCAAATATACAGGGTGTTCATTAATGACGGGCTAATATTTAAGAGTGATACCTAAAGGTATTTTAAGAAAGACATTTTATATGAACATATGTCCTTAACGTTTTAACTTTGAAACCACAAAAAAATAAAGTTTTCAAAAAAACACATTTCTCTGAAATATCTGGAATATCATTTCAGATATCCTTACAAAATTCAGTATGTATATACTATGCATTTGGGGAATTTTCTGGCGTACAACTTTTATTTTAATTTTTACCAGTGGCGTCCGTATGGGATTTTAATTTTTTTATTAAGGATAAAATGGAGCGCCCTTTTTTTTAAAATTCAGAAATCACCAACTTAAATATTAGCATGTCATAAAAAAATACCCTGTACATTTATTAGAATAATCTATTAAATAAAAATTCACCCTTAGATTTAAGGTATAAAAAAACATAATTTTCCCCAAATCAACCGATTTACCCCAAATTTGATGTCGGGGATTTTGGGGCGTCGCAGATCACTTATCCAAAATCAGATTTGCAAAATTTCAGATGATGGATTTAATATGGCGAATAGGATTTTTAAAAATCAAATGAAATTATTTTTGAAAATCTTGTCCGCGGTTAAATTTTGTAAATTTAACCCGAAATTCTTGGTAAGCGACCCTTAAAACCCTGACCCGTACTGAATCTAGCTTAAATTGGAAAAGTTTTGGATATTTGGTCCGTCATTCTGAATTTTGCGGGTTCGTGATCTGTGACCCCCAAAACCCACGTATGCCAAATCTGGTGTACATTGGTTAGCTTTTTTACTTTAGGGCTAGAAAAAAACGTCACGTCACGCATCAATTCTGAGGGTGAATTTTTATTTGTCATGTTGTTTTTTTTTAATAAATTTATATTTGCAAAAAGAATCTTTATTATTTCTGTTTTTTGAGTTGGAAAATTTCTGTAACATAATGGCTCCATTTTGGTCCTGAATTCGTGTTAAGAAGAAAAAAATTAATCGAGATACATATTTTATATTGAATGTAAATCATGGACTGCTTTATTATGTCTTTCTCTATCTGCCTTTAAACCCTTTGGTATAATAACTTTATTTTTAACCCAGGTTATTATTAACAAACCAATAAATTGGGATACTGTAAAGTATAATTAAAGAGCAAACAGCGAGGTAAATTTGAATATGTGTCACCTTTTTGCAACGTTTAGATAGCAATCACAACGGATTTACAAAACAGTAAGCAATTTTAAACATCTTTAAATATTTTAAAACAATTAGCATAAACCTAATTTTTTGGGTTAATTTTAAGAATATCTAGAACAAGGTTATAAAATAGTTAGCAAAATTCTAATATAAAAAAAGTCAACCGTACCGAGAGTGAAGAGTCCAAGGCAGAGACAAACAACGAGACGAGCAACTAAATGGAAATAAATTATCGAGAGAGAGACAGCTGTTATGCTTTCTTTGTCTGTCTTCAAGGAAAGCGAACGGAGATGGCGCCCGAGGCGGATCTCGGCATTGCCCGCAATTCAAATTATAATTCTATTCTTTTCCTTGTTTTATTAAACGGATGGGTAAAGATCAACCATTTTACCCTTCCAAATCGAGAAATTTTAAGTTTCGATTTGGCCATTTTTTACATTTATATTAAGTTGAAGTATATTTCTATAATAAATTGATAACAAAATATATATAGTATTGAGAAAAATCCTTCAAACTTAGCACATTTATTTTTTATTCATTTTAAGTGCCCTTCTTTATTTCGAAAAATTTATTTAGACACTTGATGAGCCAAATAAACTACCGATAATAAGTATTTTTAAGTTTACTTGTTCAAGTATTAAAAATACTTAATTAATATTTATTATTGTGATTAAAATGATGAATTCAATAAACATGTCATTTGAAAGTTTTTCTTGATACTTGCTATTTTATTTTTTTATCTATTTATTGTTAATGTAAATACAGATACTTACACTTAATATAAATAATTATAATAATAATACCTAAACCCGACTTTCAATTTTCACGATTTTGATGGGAAAAAATGGACGATCTTTACCCACATCCTCAGAGGTTCAATGAAAAACTACTACTACATTTATTTGGTTTTTAATACATTTTTTACAGACAATGAAATTAAATATAAGAAAAAAATACAGGTAGTCATAATTCATCAAATTTACACATAAGATAATCATTATATGTTGTAACTGATTAACTGAAACCAACAAATAATTATGAGTGCACCGATGCTGCTTTGATTATTATTTCTGAGACAGCCAGTTTTCATAAATGAAACAAAAAAAGTGGCATAAATTCAAATTATGACAAATAATAGTATTCTTTATTAACAGTTAAATTAATTTACAAATTAACATTACAGAAACATTAGAAAAACAACAATAAAAATGTATATATTTACAATTAGGCAACACACATATATTATGATAAAGCATAAGGATACTGCTCATGAATCCAATAATTGCTGTATAATAATTTATTTTAAATGTGTTTGCGATGTAGATGGGTGTCTTCAATGGACATGGGAACAGCATCTCTTCGAGCTTATAGCATATTAAATCCAAATATGCCTCTCTGTCAAAATACCTACTACATATTCTTCTGTTTTTCAGAATTCGCCGGTACACTTCAATCCCAATTTTTCTTGCCAAATTCTAGATCTGAAAAAAATGAAAATTTAATGAGTATTCAAGAAATGTTTATTAATAATTAAAAAACTTTGAAGAAATGCAATGCACATGTAATGGTTACCAATACTATTAATAAAATTTATAATATTTCTAAACGGATAATTAATTACCTTCCTAGATAATTTGTGTATCCAGTAAAATAAATAAGAATTAAAAAAACTTAATATTCTAAAATAAATGTACCAAGTTTTCTTAGGGCTTTTTGGAAACAAGAATCTTAATAATCTCTTTTATTATTGGCTGATAACGGTTACATTGTGAATAAATATTAACCTCCTGCATCAAGAGAAGAAAGATATTATAACTGTAAATGAATTTTGCATTTTCAAGTGTAATATATGTATAAGCATCTTCAATTTCAATTTTTTTTTTATGTTTTAATATAAACAATAAAAACGTTCTTAATTCAACATTTAAAAGGTTAGTTTAATTAAAATGTTTTGTATCAAAATAATAAATTATTTTGATACAAAACAGCTGATCAAAATAATTGCCTTTACCCACCAAGACCGCAGGTTAGAAAAGATTATATTAGCTGTTAATAATCCGATTGATCTTAGACTTTCCGAACAGTAGTAAACCAATCTTGGTTTACTTTCCAAAAGTTAAGATTATAATCTTATCAATCGGGTTCAACTGATCACCGTTTTCGAAAAGCCCTTTCATGTAGATATGTAAGAAAGTTTTTATTTATCATACCTCTCTAGATTTCCAGAAAATGAGTGCATCTTTGAGACCTCATACTTTTTTAGCACCACAAACAAGGCACGTAATAGCTCCCATATTGGCTGTTAAAAATAGGGTGAATAGCAAGGCTATCAGTAGTCTAGAACATAATTGAGGAATTATTCTTGCAGATTCACACTTCTCACAGAACTCCTTTACTGTTGACTTAAATTGTCTTGTTAAAAAGCACAAATCAAATATATACATTAATCACTAATAGAAGTCAATAATCAAAGTCAAAGTAAAAAAAATTGGGTGGAAAATTA
Source organism: Listronotus oregonensis (assembly GCA_019359885.1). Lineage (NCBI taxonomy): Eukaryota > Metazoa > Arthropoda > Insecta > Coleoptera > Curculionidae > Listronotus > Listronotus oregonensis. The sequence goes on along the minus strand of JAHBCN010006171.1, from coordinate 9,480 downwards.
TTAAAATCGCACAATAAATCACAAAAACCATAAACAGATTACTCAAACAAAACGGCCATTTACAAAAATGTCAAACACAAAATCGATCGACCGTCGTCACTTGCCTGAAGCAGCGTTGTCAGGTTAACATTTTTTTATTCAGGTGTATCTTCTGTCTCTTAATCTCGCGTGTGTCAAAAAAAGACCAAAAATCTGCGCAAAGCTTAAATAGAGAATCTGTAATCAACTTGGCAGCCAGGAAAAAAGCGATGACTGCTCCATCTACGATCGCTTGCCCTGATGAGTGACAAAGACATACATATAGGAAGTTATGTAATCAAAAAGAGATAAAAAGCAATGGACAAATTTTAAGGACCAGTTACTCGTCTCGTTGTTGTCTCTGTCCAAGGACTAAAGTTTGGTGGTAATGGTCGAAAATCGGCTTCTCCTTATGGGTGAGGGGGAAGAAGGTACGTCCATACTCGGGTTGGCCTAAGCTCATCAGCCGTAAGTATCAGATTTGGTAACTATAAAAATTACAGTTTTATGTGCCGGAGCTGAAGCGTTCGTCTAGTGTAATATAGCACTCACAATACACCTTGCCACTATTTAAAAACATTTTTTAAAACAGTATTAATATAACATGGGTTAAACGACTATACACAGTATACAATTTAGAAAACATTCACAAAAGATCCTAAAATGTGGTAAAAATGGAGGTAATTTATGTTAATAATAATTATGGGAAAATAAATGTTTTATTTAAGCTGGACCCATTATTAAAATATATATGGGATTATTATTAACTTTACTTGAAATACCTTGTATACAGTGTGTACAAACGGCGGAAAAGAAAATTGTTAAAATTACTACACTGAGGTTTAAGGATATCTGCAATGTTGCCAAGCGTTTACTTTTTGAGATAAAATAAAATAGACAATTTCGTTTTTTTTAACTAGTAAGTCTGGTTTATTTTTATTGCAATAAATTCAACGACTTCCATAGAAAAAACTTAAAGGTGTCAAGTGGGGGGATCCGATAGTCCACTTCATGCTTAGTGTTCATCCAATCCACATGCCTAAAATAATTTTGTATAAAAATGAACGCTACCCTCTGGAAAAATTTGGTGGTGCCCTAATCTGGCTAAAATGAAAATGCTGAGTTACCATATTTTCAGAACTACTTAATATAAAGATCTACTATTTGGTGGTTTTGGTGATAGTGGTGCGCTGAATTTATTGCAATAAAAGTAAAGGCCTTGTATAAAAAAAACCAAGTTGTCTATTTTATTTAAAAAAATTACACCTGGGACCTTTACAGATATTAGCATCGATCCGAACGTATCCTACAACCATTACAAAGCAATTTTGACGTTTTTATTAACCAATTTGTTGGAGTATTTTTAAATAAAAACTACTGAGTTAAAGTATTAAAACTTTTTAGTAATAGAATTGCGCTGAATTTACTATAATAAAAATAAACTAAGCTTTGTATTTGAAGCGACGAAGTTGCCTAGTTTATTTTAAAAAGCGTATACTTGGCAATATTGCAGGTATTATCAACGAATCGGGTATATCTTTAAACCACTATATTGTAAGTATCTCATTTGTTCTCTTTGCCGTTCCGGAATTTTTGAAAGACAGTGTATATCTCTAATTTATAAAAAGTTTTAACGTTCAATTTAATATAATTTGCTGTAGTAGGGTTTTTCCCTTTCTCTTTTGATTTAACATGTTTTACTTGAGTTTTCATCAGAGCTAATAAAGTTCTTTAGAGTTTAGTCGAGCGGAAAAATGTTTGATCCGCTTGCCTTAAATTTACAATAGTTAAATTTTTTTTCCTCAGATAATTATCAGTACTGGTTCAAAACAAGATCAAGTGGCCACAGGCCTCTTGTACCATTTAATGGCCACATAAAATGAACTGCTTGAAATTTATACTTTAAATCGTGAAAAGTTAAAATTAAATTCTTTTAGAGCGAACACAGCTTTGTATGAGATATTTGTAAAGAATTTCTATTCATTTATGAATGTTTTATTTTCCCGGGCTAGGTCGCTACTATAAATAAGCATGGTTCCACATCATTTATTAACATTCTAGAGATGAATGGACCGACAAAGTGGGAAATTAAGGGTCTGTTTAATTTGACTGTGAAGGAATACATGAAAGTGGGACGTCTTATTGCTCTATTGGAAGACGCAGACGAGGAAATATTACTCGCTTACGTGGGTAAGAGAAGGAAGTGTAAGGGTGGGCGAAAGCGAATTGCCTTGGTTGAATAGTATCAAGAGGGTTAATACAGTAAAACTTGTCTATAACGGCCATCATAAAATTAAAAATAATTGGCCTTTTTTAGAAGGGTGGCCAGTAATGCCAGGTAACAGTTGTTCAACCATTTGAGGAGGCTACCAATATTTTTACTTATAAATTACTTGCTGTCTCAAGTGCTTTTTGTTCAATTAACGGATTGGAATATTTTTACCTCTTGTTTTGCAGAATCAATTGTAGAAGCCTTGATCTACTGCCAATCCTCCCGACTTCGAGGAATTTCCTCTTTTTATAAATTAACACCTTCTTTAAACAATTTAAATTCAAGACCACAAAAAGTTTCTTCAAAACCCCAGTCCCGAAAATCGACAGGCTAGCATCGAAGCGAGAAATCAGTACAATCAGACTATCTCAGAAGCAAAAGACCGTTTTAACAATCGAATAAAAGACAAAGTTCTCTCTTGCTCAAATGGCAGTAAAGCTTTCTGCTCCTTTGCCAAAAATGTTAGTCAGAACTTTTGCACAAATTCTTTTCCACCCCTAATCTATGAAAAATGGAATTGTCTCTACCTCCCAAAAGGGAAAAACCGAACTATTTGCCAAACAATTTGCTGCCAATTCTACGCTTGATCCTCCTATTAATCTTCCCCTTCCGACAGTTTTCCCTGTTTCTCATAAAATGTTCGATATAATTTTTAAAGTCAAACAGATCAAGCGTATTCTTTCTTCTCTTAATACCAAAAAATCGTCTGGGCTGTGGCATACCAGCAATCGTCTTAAAAAAATGTGCTCCCGAGCTTGCACCCATTTTAACTCGCCTCTTTCGAATCTCTTACGACACGGGCATTTTGGGGTGCATGCTGGGGTACCCCAGGGCTCAGTGCTGGCACCCACGCTGTTTCTTCTACACATTAACGATCTTCTCTCTTCCACAATCAATGTCCAGTATTCAATTTCTTAAGCCACCGTGTAATCCTGATTTCGAAAACAAGCGCAGGTCAATGCAGATATCTCTTTCACAAAACCTCAAACTTATCTTGGATTGGGGCGCCAAAATCTTGTTCAGTTTAATGCCTCGAAAATACAGTCATGTTCGCTGTCACGCAAAAGTCTGCAAATGCTCATTCATACATATGAAGCGGCCAAGTTCTGCAGAACAAAGAGTCGTTAATCTTGTCGGCGTTACTTTTGAGAATAACCCCAACTGGCACAAACACATTTTATCCATGCTTCGGCAGCTTCAAAAAAAGATTGGATTTCTCTTCCGAGCCAGAAAATATTTCTCTTCTTTGAATCTGTACACTCTGTATGTATCCCAAATCAGACCCTCTATAGAATATTGTTCTCATGTCTGGGGAATGGCGTCCCCTACAACACTTAGCATTCTGGACTCCATTCAAAGAATAGCCGTTCGTCTTATTAATGATCCAACGCTCACAGAAAGGCTTCCTCTTTTTGCCCACCGTCGAGCTATAGGGGATCTGTCGCTCTTCTATAGGTATTTTCACGGCTTCTGCTCAGAGGAGTTGACCAGTATAATTTCTTCTCTGGCAGCTCCCAACAGAGCAACATGTAGTGCAACTTTTGTGCATCCTTTAACAGTTCAGTTAGAGAGGCCCCGAACTTTCCGCTTTCTTCGTTCCTTCATCTCTAGAGTGTCAAGACTATGGAACCTTCTGCCCGCAGAAGTTTTTCCTTCTCCTCCCAATCTCCAAAAATTTAAGTCCCGTGTGAACAAACTCCCTCTCACCACATTGAAGACGTCCACGGTACGTTAGTACTTAGGCATCAGCCTTCGTGGACTGTACCAAGATAAAAAAATCGTTTTAGTTCAGCTTTATTTCTGATGATATTATTTATTTGGGATTTTCCAACCGCAAACTTTTCAGCCAGTTTTCGCGAACCCAAAGCGTACTTTTTACTTTCCGCGATAACATCAATTTTTTCCTTTAGTGACAAACCTTTTCGTTTTAGGGACATGATTAAACACTTTTCGATTTCAAACACGATAACTTTATTTTTATCGATTTAAGACACAACTAAAAATATAATGTAAAGATAATTTCCCTATAGCCACTAATGCCATTTAAACCTGGCCATAAATATTATTGTTCGGTATTTTCACCTTTAAGTTTGCAGAATACAATCATAAAATAATAAAATTCAAATTAGGTAGCCCAAAGAAATTCCGGAAAATATAAAAAGGTTAATTTACCTGAAATAGGTTATAAAAGTTGAGATTTGTCTGGCCGTGGCTGTTTTATAAGGGTGTCCATTATCTAAGGGTATTTTTATACGGAATTTCCTATAAAGTAGATTTTTGTTAGCTTGAATGTGGCCGATATAAAAGGGTGTCCGTTCACACAAGTTTTACTGTAGTTGTAAAACGTCATTCTTCAGAAATAAAAACAATATTTCAACAAGGGTCTGTTTCGGGATATAAACAGCATATATTTATTAAATAAATAATTATTGTTAGTCAGTCTGTCTGTTCCAACCTAATATCCTCTAAAACTAGACTTATCTCCCTTAAAAGTGTATCTTTACGGATTAAGACTGTGTGCAGGTATATTCTTACCTTCTCAGTTCATAAAACCTTAATAATTTATAAAAATAACTTATTAAAAGCGTCTTTTAATCCCTGAAAGGAATTTCAAGTAGCATTATGCTTAGGCCAATTTTAATTTTCTTACTTAATCATATGTGTATTTAACCGAAAAGCATTAATTCAAGAATTAACCTCTAAATTTTTTAAGCGTTACAAAAACCCTGCTGCCTTTTCGAAAAATAAATTATAAACCCTTAATTATGGTTTTATTTCACTCAGTAACATCGTCATAATTTTAATCTTCAAATAATATTTATTTTTAAAGCTATTTAACAGCATATATTTTATTGAGACTCACAATAAACCGTAAAGAGTAATATGCATAAAAATATACAGCTCTAATGTAACCATAATATTAAAACACTAATTTTTGCAATTTAATAATTTTGTTTTGTTAAAAACCATAATTAAGCTATTTTTTGGGTAATAAATAAATATCTGTATCGCATAAATATATTATACGGACGGTTTGATGGATGAATTTAATAACTGTAACCGATATTATAATTTACATTCGTTATTTATTGTAATAATTATTGTCACCATAATTATAAATATTTAAAAACAAATATTTAAACATGGTTTTATTTTGTATATTTAGTTCTATAATTAAATATGCATGACTAAGGGAGCTGGTTAATAAAATATTTTTATTTATTATTGGTTAAAATTTTATTTTAAATGAAATTACGGCATAACTAAAGAATTAAACTAAGTTAACGATAGATCTCTTTTTATGGTGGTTTGTAAGGTTATGAAAAAAAATCTTTCAGTTCCAAATTTTTAAGTATTTAGAAAAACATAAATTTTACATGACAGATCGTATGTATTTTGACACAAAAGATCTACAGCAGATTTTCTTTTCTTTGTCTTACACAACTAAAACCAGTTTCTCGAGTGTCTGGGTGGGTCCCAGATCGTTGCTCTTGGCTTCTTAGGAAGCAGGTCTGGCATGATGCGCTTCTTAAAATACTTTCTTTTTACGATCTGTCACCTAAGCTTTGTTCTGGACTCTTCAGTTTATTTTTTAATCGACAAATATCAGTTATTGTAAATGTGCTTTCTTTCAGCTTTCAGCAAATTATGAATGGGGTGCCCCATGGCTCAATACTAGCACCAACTCTATTTCTTTTTTACATCAACGATCTTTCTCTCTCTCCACAACCAATCCCTTTTATGGTTTTGCTTACGATAGTGCTCTCTACTCTAATATTCAATTTCTCAAACCTGTTTTAAAAATCACTTTCAGGGTAAGGCAGATATTAGTTCAGGGTTCTGTGCCAAAAATCTTGTTGCCTCCAAAACACAATAATATTGGCCGTGGCGAAAAAAGTCTGCCTACGCTCATCCTTCACTTATGAAAGGCCAAGTTCTGCAGAAAAAAAGAGTCATTTAAGCTTGCTGGCGTAATTTTTAAGATTTACCTTAATTCAGGGGTCTCCAAACTTTCCAGCCTTAGGGCCATACTGATTACTCCAGTAAGTTCCGAGGGCCAAAACCATATTATCATTGTTGCCGGTGGTAAGAAGTGAAATAGTCCACTGATGAAAAAAAAAGTCCGAAAAAGTACACAACGTTTAAAAGGCTGCAAATCGGACTAAAGTCCGCAAACGGCAACACTGCATATTATTAATTTTCCTGTCATTATCTGTAATTTCTAGATTAGTCGTAGAGAACGAGCCATGAGGAGTAACGTGACACGACATCTGGTGGACACAAGCGGAAATAGGTAGTACCTTCTATCGCTAACAGATGGCGCTAATAGCACGTACAGAATAATCTCGTTGGTTCGAGAAAGTTCTGGTGTCTTCCACTCACTTCTAGATGGCAGTAATTGGAATATATAAGAAGGCTAGTGGCGCAACCACAAGTCAGTTCCTATGACACTGTTGTTAAATAAAATATTGCATACCTCCTTAAAACGTGTTTGTGCGTGTTTAAGTTTAAGACATGTTTATAACAGTATTTTGATTTGAATTGTTGCTTTTGTGTGTGAATTAGTAGTATGGAAAAAAGCGAAAAATTGATAGTGAATGCAGAAAATTCAAAGATCAGTGGAAATTCAGTATTTCGTAATTGAGTCCAGTAACAAGGCGCTATGTTTGATTTGCAATGAAAGCATAGCCGTTCTCAAAGAATATAACATTAAACGTCATTAGAAACAAAACATTTTCAAAATTACTCAAAATATACGGGAAGTTTGCGGACAGAAAAATTGAAGCTATCAGCGCGGATTGAAATCGCAGCAATCTTCATTTAAAAAATTTCAAAACTGAACAAGAGGCTGCAACTCGTGCCAGCTTTCGTGTGGCTCTTGAAATTGCAAAACGTGGAAAACCATTCACCGATGGAGAATGATCAAAGAATGCAAAATTTGCAGTAGCCGAAGAAATGTGCCCTGAAAAGGTAAATTTATTAAAAACTGTCAGTATGTCAGCAAACACTGTGGCTCGAAGGGTAGAAAACATCGCTGAAAATATATCCTCTCAACTGTTCGACAAAAATGGACATTTTGAGTGGTTTAGATACTGCTCAGGTGTTGATTTATATTCGAGGAGTAGATAAAAGCTATGAAGTGCACGAAGAACTTCTTGATATGTATAGTATTCATGGCACAACTACTGGTACAGATATTTTTAAAGGAGTTGAAATGGCCATTAATCAAAAGAACCTTCGATGGAAAAACTTGAAATGTATTACAACTGATGGAGGCAAAAACATGAGTGGGAAAGATAAAGGAGTGGTCGCTCTTGTGTCAAAGGCTGTAGAAAATGACGGTGGTTCAAAACCATTAGTCTTACATTGTATCATTCATCAACAGTCTTTGTGCGGAAAATGTTTGGATATGTCTGACGTTCTGAAACCAGTCATATCAACTGTTAATTTTATCAGATCTTTTGGGCTGAATCACCGACAATTCCGACAATTTATTGAAGAGATTGGAGAAACTGACTTACCTTATCATACTGCCGTACGCTGGCTTAGTTGTGGGAAAGTCCTTCAGCGCTCTTTTGAACTTCGAGCAGTGATCGAAATTTTTTGTGAAAAGCTCCTTTTGAATTACAAACAACGCATGGCTGTGGAATTAGCATTCTATGTTGATTTGACAAAACATGTGAACGAACTGAATTTGGGATTGCAGGAGAAAACCAGCATCTTCCTGATTTATACACTAATATCAAATCATTCCGGAAGAAATTGAGATTGTTTCAATCACAACTACGAAGTAAATGTTTTTCACATTTTAAAACATGTGAAATATTCAGCCACACTACTGAGACTGAGTTTCCTATCGATTTTGCAATCGAAACTTTGAGTGCTTTGAAGATAAATTTTGATACTCGTTTCTCGGACTTTGATGCCATTGCGAATCAAATTAAGATTTTTCAGAATCCTTTTGATACTGACATTGAAACCCTAGCCCCGGAACTTCAAATGGAAATGATTGATCTAAATGCAGTGATATAATTAAGAACAAATATCAAAACTCATCTTTGTTGGAATTTTATAAGAGTCTTCCACTGACACAATTTGATAATTTGCATAAATTTGCTCGTGGTCTGTTTTCTGTTTTTGGTACTACTTATTTGTGTGAGAAAACCTTCTCCAAAATGAAGTACACAAAAAATGTTTACAGATCGAAATTAACTGATGAGCATCTTAAATCTCTTTTAATAATTGGTACAAGTAAAATTAGTCCACAACTACAAACTATTGTCAGTGGAAAATCTCAATTACATAAATCTCATTAGTATTTCATATGTCATTATGTTTGTTATAAGTTATGTGATTATTTAAAATGTATAAAATGTTAGTTGGATTCATTTCAATAATTTGTTAGTTATTATATACTGAAGTTAAATTTTCTGCATATTATACATGTCTTTACTCATTACAATTCTGTGTTTCTTTATCCAACTTATCACAAAAACAATAACAATAAGCCTACAAGAATGTTATGAGTTAGCGGAGTTAGCCCATGACCATATCAATGTAGATGTCATATTAATAATTATTCAACATAAAATTAGAATACTTCAGTAAACTAAATTTAATTTGCTATAAAAATTATTTGTTCTCTAAAAGGAGTTTTCAAGTATGCTAGCTCTCCGCGGGCCGGACAAAATCTGTCCGCGGGCCGGATGTGGCCCTCGGGCCGTAGTTTGGAGACCCCTGCCTTAATTGATATAAATACATTTAGTCCGGGTAAATCTGTAATTCACCTTTAAATGATTTTGAAAGTACATGAATCGAGATGAAACCTTTTGCATTCTCTTTAGAAACAGATCAACTACAAAGTGTCGGAAAGGGATATTGGATACTACAAAAGGGGGTGTTTATTACCCCATTTTTTTACACCCTACACCCCTAAAAAATACATTTTGCTGAAAAAAAAGTTTTTTCCCTTTCTAATGGTACATATAGGTTTTTTGGGCCACTGAAGTGAAATATAATAAATAAATTACATTTGAGGGCTTGGAAGGGCTAGATATACCCTTTTTCACCCCCCACACCCCTAAAACGTACATTTAGCTAAAAACAAGGGTTTTTCTCCATTTTTTATGGTACATTGCTTAAAAAAGGTTTTTCCCTTTTAGGGTACAAAGGTTTTTTGGTTTTTTTTT
>JAHBCN010006170.1:0-50855 GCA_019359885.1 Listronotus oregonensis | reverse complement strand
TCCCCCTTGTGCTACCTCCTAAAGGGGACCCTATAACGCTGCCCATCCTACTGTTTTAAAGTGGGATAACGTCGCTGAGGGGAATCCCCTTGATGTCGCCCAGCATGGATCTTTTTGACGAGGGGCGGGGCAAAAAAGGAGGGCTCCACCGTCTGCTTTCCTGTTCAAACCCACCAGAGGTGTGAATTTAACCCATTCTAAAGGGGGCGATACAATGTCCATAAGAACCCCGTATTGAAAGGCTCGCCCTAGGCTTTGCCGAATGTTTATTGATTCTGTCGGGATAGTTAAATTTCCCCCTAAAAAATTACATTTTATTGTTTCATCCCATCAAAACAGTTGATGAGAGTGTTTTTTTAATTGGGCCCTTATGTGACCCGTCGGGGTGAAAGGTTCGGGTCCACAAGGTTTTCCCGGCAGCCTTCCGGCCAACGAGTCAGGATGCGGTTCCCTTTTAAGGGGGGGCGTGTTTTTTTGGCCCCGAAAAGGGTGACCACATTCATACGGGAAGGGTCCAAAGGGCAAGGTGCCCTTCTAGTACCAAACTCGAGGTCTCCTTTCAGTAGTGTTTGTTGAATGGTATGGATAAGCACGACGTTCCCAAATGTTTCAGTTATTTCTTGTGCAGCTATGGTTATGCCGGAGTTCATGGGGAGCACCCCCAAACTTACCCATACCCATTTGATGTTTAAGAAAAGATCAGAGTAAATTCCACCCCCCGTACCTTCTTTTGTTTTCGAACCGTCTTTGTGATATTAATTATACCTGCAACATTTGTGTTCGATTCTCCTTGACGTCAATTTTGTAGGGTTTGTTAAAAAAAACATGGCGCAAAAGAGTCCACTTTCGCCTGCAGCAGTGGGGGATCCCATCCCTCACTCCACAAACACCCCCTGTGCGCTAACTCCTACGTCGGATTACCCCATGGCCCAGTTGGTGTTGTTCGGTGGGGGTTTTTTTAGACAAGCCATTTTTTGTAGGGGGGCTAGGTAACTGTGCTGCTGGGCTTTTTGCCCCAAGACAATAGCCCCGTGTTAGCATATCTTTTTATGGCCTACGGTCCGGCGACACTGCTCATAAGAAATGTTTCTTTTTTATTTTTTCAAGTGAGTCCCATGTTACTTCATCAAAGGTTCCCCGGACACCCTGTAGCAAAGCTTAGCTGTGTGTTTAGGAGTCTAGGGGCGTTAAAGTTCACCATCCCCCTTTTTTCCTTGAAGAGAAAAAGTCATATAATATTAATAGGGGTCAAATTTTTTTAGACCACAAAACCCAAAACTTCTTCAATCCCCCAATTATGTTTTTAATTTTATAAATAGGGGAATATGATTCAATTGATTTTGTTGCTACTTAATAAAACTCCAAAGTTATTGATTTTATTAAAAACATATAATTTTAAAAATTTCACCTATATTTACATTTGGGGGATGTTCCATTAACACTGTATTTTTTGGCAGGGGTAATTTAAACTTTATTAAGATACCCCCTTTTTGATGTTTTTTTAAAAAAAGTCACATTAACAACATTATAAAGCTTTGCACAAGTTCCAATTTCGCAAATGAGGAATTTTACGTAAAAGTCTACATAAAAAAAAAAAAAAAAAATAAGAAAACTAACTACAAACCCCTATGCATATTACAAAAAAATTATTTCGTACCAAAAATTTTCGTTTAATATGCTTTGGGGGAAGTTTAAAATTAGTTGTTCTTTTTTTGAATATGTCCTTTAGTTTTGTGGCGGATTCATGTTTTGATATGTTTTCTTTGGGATATGCCTTAAAATTTTCTATAAAAGGGGACCACTTCGGTCCAGGCCGGGGGTATAGGAGCTGAGCCTGCTCAGCCTTATTGACCCCTATGGACTTGAATCACCAGCAAAAAAAAAAAAAACCCCAAAAAAAACCAAAAAAATTTAAAAAAACTAATCTATTTTCGGGAAGTTGGCCAAATTTCAAGATAAAATTTTTAAAAAAAATTACACTAAAAAAAATTTTGGTTTAAAAAAATTTATTTTTTTTACCGTTTTGAATGACATTAAATTATTTGACTGGTATATTTATAGTTTTAAAAAGACAAAAATTTGGGGTAGGTGTGTTTATTGATTTTAAGTTTATAAATTTTGATAAGATATGTAACCATGTATTTTTAAAATTTAAAAATAAATAATATTCAGGGGCCATGAAAAAAATGAAAAAAATAACACTTGAATTTGGCAACAGCGTCGTTATTTAAAATTTTAAATTGAATGTTCACTGATCAAGGCAATCGTCAAAAAAATATGAAAAAAAGGGAAAAAAATGTCAGTTAATAAGTTTTTCTTTAAAATAATTACATCAATTGGAAGATAACGTTTTAAATTTTCAAAAGGGGCATCCTAGACTAGGTTTTTTAAAAAGGACGGAATAAAGACTTTTTTATTTAATGAAAGAATTATGTCTCCATCCTGTTTATAAATAAACAAAATTAACATATTCAAAACTTTTTTTTTATATTTTTTAAAAAAAATTAATGTAAATTCCCCCCTTAAAAAATCTTTAACCCCCCCAAAATTACCTTTTAAAAGGGCACTGGGGATTTGGAGACATTTGAGGGTGTTTTGGGGGGATTAGAGGGATTTTTAGTGATAAAAAGAAAACCAAGAAGGCTAGTTTTTCTTGGTCTTGGTTTGAAGCCTGGTTTGGGGCTTGGTTGGGGTCAAAGGAAACTTGGTCTTGGTTTACCCCCGGTCTTGGTCTTGGTCTTGTGTAAGAGTCTTGTGGTTTTTTTTTTTTTGGTAGTAAAATTTTTGACAAAAAATATTGAATAAAATATATTTTTTTAATACTTAATATATTTTCTGCATTCAAATTATAAAATATCCAAATTTTAACCCTTACACATAGTTTGAATTATTTTAAAATTATATTTTAAATGTAGGGATTTATTTATTTATGCTCCATTTTTAGTTGAATTGAAACACAACCTTTTTTAATTTATGGCAAAAGAAACTTTTAGTGATAAGAATTATTTAAATTTTTTTTGAAGAGGTATAAAATTAAAAGAAAAAAAACAATGTACTGTGTGAGAGAAAAAAAAATTTTAATTTCAACCGATGTGAAATTTTATGAAATGAAAATTAATTTTTTAAAAATTGGTTTCTAATTAAAAAAAAAATTTTTCAGAAATCTTTTCAGTTCATATGGGGTTTTTTTTTTAAATTGTCAAACATTTCCACAAAGTTTGTACAAATATTGTATAAACATTATACAGGGCGGCTTAATACTTTGACAAAGCTTGATATCTTCAAAACCCGTTTATTATGATAAAAAAAAAATATAAAAAAAAAAAGAAAAAGGGCGTAAAATGTGAAATTTTTTTTTTCCGGAATTTTTCAAAGAAAAACCCCCCTTTTTTAGCTTTTTCCCAAAATAAAAAAATTTTGACAAAAAAAACCCTTTTAAAAAAAAAACCCCTATATTATGCCGTAAAATTTTTTAAAATATCATATAGAAATGATTAACGTTTTTTTAAAGTTCGGGGTTTTAGTCATTTTTTCTTTTCGCAAAATTTTTTTCTTTTCGTTAAAACCGGAAGTATATTTAAAACCATTTATATAAAAATTATTCTTTTTTTTGAAAACATTTTTTTAAAATTTTTTTTCATTTATATCTTAGTCTTAAGAAGCAATCTAATGGTGCCCTTTTACAGGGGGAAAACAAATATTTTTTTTGTTTTTTAAATGTTTTTATCAAATTTCAAACACAAAAAAGCAAAAAAATAAAACATTAGGTAAAGGTTATTTTGTTTTTTATAACTTTTTTTCCCCCTTTAGCTTTTTTCTTGTGAACGGTTTGGGGAAAATCCTGCTTTTTGGACCAATTGAGTCACCAATCCCATTTTTTCGAAACATGTTAGGAATTTACTTATAATCGTTTTTAAGGAATTTTTGAAAATAAAAAAAGGGTCCTTTTTAAATTTTTTTTTTTAAAAAAAAAACCCGTCACTCATTTAATACCCTTTTTTTTAAATTTCGCCTTTTTTTTGTCATTTCGTATGAAAAAACCTTGTATTTTTAATAAAAAAAATTTTAAAATTTTAAAATATTTTAAAAAAGTTGAAACTGAAAATTTCGGTCCTTGGTTTTTGGGATCTTCCACTTCGGGGCTGGTCGGGTCAAATTTCCCTTTTCTTTTTTTTTCGGTCGGTCTTGCAGCAAGAAAAAACCCCCGACCGCAAACAAGAGGGGGCTCGCTCATCACTGGGGGGTTTTTTTAATGAGCCCTTTTTTGATCAGCGTGTTGAAAACTATTATTTTTCAAAGTTTGAAAAAAATTAAAAAAACCCCTTTTTTTGGAAAAAATTGGGGTGTACTTTTAAGTGCGTTTATCTCAAAAAAAAGTTCTTAGAGACTCAAAAAAAGGGATACATTTTTGAAAAGGGAATTATAGTAACTTTTTTTTTTAAAAAAAGGTAATATAGAAATTTTTAAAAAAAAAGTTATGCCTTTTAAAAACAAGTGCGGTAAGCCTTAGGGGGGCCCCCTACAAAATTAAAAAACATGACAATTTTTAATTCTTTGCCCCAAAAATCCCAATCCCAAATATTATAATTTTAATTTTTTAGTTAAGAAATTATTACGAAAAAAAAGAAAAAAAAATTAAAAAATTTAACACCCCCTTTTATCTTACTTACTAACAACTTTGGGATAGGGCAATTTTACGTTAATTGCATTATTTAAACCTAAGGGAAACTCATTTCTCTGTGTCCCATTATTTTTGGGACACCCGTATATATTTTTTACGTAATTTGTTCTATGGAGGGTGTATTTTTGGACCAGGAGGGTTTAAAAGGTGTAAAATAGTGTAAAATATTACTGAAAAAAACAGACCCCCATGTGTTGTGTATACAATATTTTACAGAAATAAATATTTTTAAGCATTGAGAACTTTCAACTTTTTTATAAAGCGTAATTGATTTTTTTTGGTACAGCATTAAATTTATTCCATTTAAAATTCACACAAAATTAAACTAAAAAGAAAAAAAGTAATGATCCGGGGGGGTACTTTTGGACAGTCCACGCCAGAGAAATAGAAGGAGGGAGAAAGCGGTTTTTTGACCACTGCGCATCCACTTTTTTATGACGGCATGTAAGCCGCCATGGTTCTTCTACTTGTCAAATCAAAATTGACATTTGACATAACAAAAATTTTTTTTTTCTTTTTTGTTCTCATGGAATAAAAAAAAGGGGTTTTCGTATAAAAAAGGATTTTTTTTGTAAATATTTTGTTTCCTTTTTTATTAGATTTTTTGGGTTAGTATCTTTGTTTTTTTTTAGTTTAGTGTTCCATTTATATTGCTGAATTTGTTTTTAAAAACTAAGTCTTGTTGCGAGGGGTTCCATTTCTAGAAGAATTTTTTTTCTTTAAGTACCCCATTTTATATAATGAAAATATTTTATTAGGGAAATAAAAAAAACCCAGGAAAAAAAATTTAAAGCTAAAATAGTTTATTTGTAATTTTATAAGATAACATACATTATAATAGTTTAGGTTTTCTTAATTTTTGGGTACTTGCTGGCGCAAAAAAATTTACATGTAATATTTTTAAATTTTTGATTTAAAAAAAAGGAAGTTTTGGTAAAAAAATGGTTGAGTATACTGCAAAAAAACAATTGGTCAGCTAGCAGATACATTTGTTCAAAACAGTTCCTGGATAGTGAACATATGGGCAAGGAAAAAATTTTTAAAACAAAAAGTTATACCTTTTCTTTTTTTGGGGGCATTTCCCCCCCAAGTACCCACCAGAGGGAGGGGCACTTGCCCATGATTGTGTCTATAAACTCTATTATTATAGAATTTTAGTTTTTCAATTCCCATTTTAATCATTTTAAATTTTCCCCCTTTAAAAAAAGCCTAAATTTAAACTAATTATGAAAAAATTTTTAATTAAAAATTGTTTTTTGATCTACAATATTTAAAATCGATAAAAATTATCTTAAATTATACAAACAATAAGATTATTTTAACGGGGAAACAGAAATTTATGTTCGAAAATTTCCCCAAAAAAAAAATGTTTTTAAAAATTTTTAAGAAAATAAGTTACAAAGGAAGGCTATGTCTGGTTGTATTCTGAAAACAAAAAAAAGGAGTATAGGTATTTAAAAAAAGAGTCTCATAAGAAAAAGATGTGAATAGCAACTGATCTGAGCATTGTTTAAAGGAAAAACCCCCTAAAAAAAACGAGTGGCATAAGGGGGTTAGTACATCACAGTGCAAAAAAAATAATATATAGCATTTTTTTTTTTTTTTTTTTTTTAAAATATACCCCCTTTTCCCTTTTTAAAATTTTTTCAAAAAAAAGGGGAAAAAACTCACACTTATGATACCTGCTTAAGATATATAGGATTATGGGTATTTTTAAAAAAACCTTTTAAAAAAAAAAGGGTTTTTCCATTGGGCCAACTACATGTATTACCCGGTCATTTCTTATGAAAAAATTATTTTAATGCAAAAAAAAAATTTTAAAAAAAATACAGTGTAGTAATAAAACATTTTTTACTGATTATTTTTTTTTTTTAATAAAATCCCATTTGTCCATTTTCCATTTTTTGGGCTGTGAAGTTCTTTAGGAAGTTTTTATTTTTGTATTTTTTTTTTGCTGTTTTTCTCTTAAAAGTTTTAGGTCTGGTTGTTATTCGGGAATTTTTTAAAATTTTTTGTAAACAAATTCTAAAATGCCCCTTCGAAAAAGGGCAAAAAAAAAAGAAAAAAAACACATAATTTTGAATAAAGGGGTTTTTTTTTTTTTTAAAAAAAAATTTTAAAAAAGATATGTTAATTTAAAAAATTCAAAAAAACAACTGCATTTTTTTTGGGAAAAAATTAAATTAAAGCTTCTTTGGGAAAAAACAATTTTTTATTTCAATTTTAGCTTTTCCCCTTTAATGTTTTTTAAAAAAAAAAACTCCCAAAATTACCGGGGTCTTCCCCCCCTTTTTTATTAAAAATTGAAAATATATTATTTTATATTTATAACGCTTTTCTTTTTCTTTATTCAAAAAAAAAATTTAAAAAAACCCTTATGAAAGGTTTAAAATTCTGAGTTTTTTTCCAAAAAAAAAAAATTTTACCCATAAATTTTTTGGGGAAATTTATACAAATAATTATCTGCATAGTATACTGTTAAAAATGGTATGTTTTCATTTTAAAAATTTTAAAATTTTTAAAATCATAAAAATAATATTATTTATAAAAAACCCTTTTAATTATATTTTTGTTTAAAAACAAGATTATGACATGACAAGCACAAATGATGACAAATGACAAGGAAAGCAACCATGGCGGCCCCTATTTAAGACTTTTCGCGCAATTGAAGCGCTTTCTCCTCTTCTCTATTTCTCTGGTCCACGCTCGTCCAACAATTAATTTTTGTTAAGAGGGGTGGGCAAGTTCGGCGCGAATGGCATGAAAGAGATGAAGATAAAAGATGTTAATCCCAATTTCCATTGGACTTGTAGAGGGAAAAACTTTTTTACTAAAAAGGGGAAAATTTTTTCTACGACTGTCGCGAGTAAACTACCGTCAATAGTGCTTTCTGTTTTGATTATTATCTAAACGTTTCCAAACGTTAACTCAGTTGACATTTTTTAAACACTCTGTATCCAACAGTATGTTTGCTTTTAGGCAGGCTCTTTAAACACCTGTAGGAATACTTTCACAATAAAAAAATATGCTTGGAAGCATTAATTCGTATAAAGATGTAAGGCAAATATTCATCCATAATTTGGTATAAAAACCCACACAATATTATTATTAGAAATGATTAATGGATGTTTCGAGAATACTGTCTAGACATTTGAACATAATTCAAATCAAAATGCTTTAATAATTTAAAAAAAAAAAATATCTGTCGACAATTTTAAAAATTTATATACTAAGGTCACACATTTGTAAAATATTCTTCATATTGTATAAAAAAATCGTCATTGTCAAAGTTGTAAATGGAAGACTTCGTCTAAAAGAGGATACCCCATTGTACCCCTTTCTAAAGGGGTTGAATCGGGTTGGAAAGTTTGTATGGAACTTCGTCATTTCTGGACTTAGAGGTATAAAACTTGGTATGTCAGCTTTTAATTACGATTAAAATTGAAAAAAAAATTGGAATTACATTTCTTAAAGGGTTAAAATGATAATAAAAGTTTGCATAGAAAAACCGTTATTTTTGAAGTTGTAAATATGGAACGGGGGTAATTGGGAATTGGTGATTAGGCTCCTTATTAACTAGAACATAGAAAGTGGTAGAATTTTTGGAATCCCATCCTCCCAAAACCTTTAAAAAAGGGGAAAGGGAGTTTGAGAAAAATTGAAAATTAAAAATCCATTTAAATTAGACAATATTAACCAAAATATGATTAAAGAAAAATGCTCAATCGCTCGATGTGCGCTACGCCGCGACGTGGAGCCTATGGCGGAGGTGCGCAGAGTCCTGATGTGATGTGGCGCGATGGAGTAGGAAGAAGGGCAATGTTCCACGAGAAGCGAAAAAAAAACAAACTTTGAAATTGTGTAGTACATGCGGACAAATCCGCGGGCGAAAAGCATTTGTAAGTGTAGTATCTACACGATCGAATGCGCTCTCCGTGTCAGATTGCTTTAAAATTCTGTAATTAAAGCCTAATTTATTAATTTATTCTGATATTGTTTCTCTTGAAGCGTAAAAATTTGCTGATAACTGACGAAGATAATGACACTCTAATACCAGTGCTTGTACGTGAGTCAGGAAAAATATGACTATCCCAAATTGGTATTCCTTTGTTATGAAAAACTATTTATGTTTGGGTAATGTGCCTCAATATGGAGGATCATTGATAAAATAAATTCGAGTTTTTAGGCGGGTTTATGTTTTTACTTCCCTGCAAATCATTTTGATGTTTTGCAGATTATTACGTTTTGGATTTTTCGCTTTTTTTCTGATTGTTGGTATGTCTGTCTGTTGGTGCCATAATCCAACGTTTCTTGCTTATATACTAAGTAAAAAAGAAAGGTTGTTGGCTGGTATTATTTATATGTTAATAATATTTTGCAGGCGTAGTTACGAGGTTATTGTTGAAGTTTACGATAAAAAACAAACATTCGCTTTGATGTACCGACGTCCACTGGAACATGTTTGAACAAGAACAAACAAACGTTTGTTTGCCGTTTTAACTGTCTACACTAAAGAAAAACGTTTGTTCGTTGATGTTTGTTTTTGTTTGTTTTTTCGGTGTGTACATACCTTTAGAGATCAAGATCAAGCATTTATAGGGTTTGGATTAGCTTAAGAGCATTTTGTGCAATTTCGTGCTTGTGTGATAAAAAGTACCATGCACATTAATTGACCTTTTTATTGTTAAACTTTTTAGATCAGACCATGTTCTGAGGCACGGAAAAGATTTTGTCACTTCAAAAAACTTATTTTAAAAAATGCTGGAGGCTGTCTCTGTATTGTGAACAACACCCCGTATATTGTTTGTGATAAGGAAATGGATGATGTTTTTAGAATCTAGGAACTGGTTGTTTTGGAAAAAAAAATCCACTTTAAGATATTGTATATATACTGTAACTTTTAAACATTCTGTAAAAGTGAGATATGGTCTTCTTTATTTTGCCCAAAGTCCCAGTATTATAAAAACAACAAGATTATTAATTAGTTTTAGTATATATACAATGTTTAAACATATGTCGTAGTGACCGATTTTTATACATTTTTATCACTATCTAATATATAATTTTTTTTCATATAGTATTTTAATGAAAATTTTATAAATATTTTACGTATATACTAGGATATATCAGACAAGTTAAAAAAAATTAAATTAGAGATATCATATGATTTACGGACCCACGAATTACTAACTTAAAAATAGCCCTAATATTCAACAAAAATATAAGAAAAAAGCACGTTTTTTTTCCCTTTTGTATTATATTTACACCTGTTTCCATTTTGGGAAAAAAATGATATTAACCGTGGTTTCTTATTATTATTGCTATAAAGAAAAGTGAAAAAAACTAACGGCGCCCCAAAGGAAAAAAATTAAAAGCGTCTCCACGCCCAAACAATAACGACGCTGGGTATTTTTTGGTCGTTTTGACATTGCCCCCTTGATGTATATATGTGCAAAATTAAAAAAATCAGCACCTGTGTACTAGTATTCTTAAAATATACCCAAAATGTCCAACTATTGTGTTTTCCATATAACTATAATGTGTAGTCGTTTGGACATTTTTAATCGCCAAAAATCAACAAAGATGGGATAGGATTTTATTCAGAATTACAGAATTAGAAGTTTAAAAAACAGTAGAGCCTCGAAGAAAACCCTCGATAACATTAAAACCTCGACCACTTAAAAAAATGTTTTTTCCTTCCTTTAAACAAAAACCTCCGTTACTTAACTTCAAAACTTCTATAACTTAAACAAAAGTTAACCATTGGCCCTTTATAACTTAAAATAGTACCCTTGGTGACCCTTTAAATTAAAATTTATAAATGACTCATCGTAAGTAGGTTTTTACAAACAAGGTTTTCTTTGAAACTTTATTGTTTTAAACTTCATCCTTTCACTAAAATAGCTCGTTAATACACGTACAAAATTGAAAGATAATAAAGAAAACGTAAAATGAAACGAAAATTAAATACGCTAACATAATCTCTAACTAAATCTCGTTAAGATAACATTTAAATTTCCTAAATCTCGCTAATTTCAACTCTCGATAAGCAAAAAATTGGATAACAACATTTTCCTTGAGCTTTAGCTTATCGAGGTTCTACTGTGTAGGGTGATCCATTTAAAATATCAAAATTCACTCACTTTTGTTTAAACCAAAAGAAATAGGCAGATGTTATTATATCCAAAATCAGTATAAACACAAAGTTTCATTCCAAAATTTGAAAGCGTGCTGTTTTTACCACTTATTTATTTAATTTTAATATTAATTAGAACATTTTTTTAAAAACTTTAGATTGGGAAAAAAAAAGGAAATTATTAATTTAATCTACTTTGGGGTTAATTTAATTTCCCTAACATCCTGCATTAAAATTGTATTAAATTGGTGTCTCTTAAGATATGCCCAAAAACAAAAGATAAAAATTATAACTGCAAGCTTAAATTAACTAGGCCAACTACAGACAAATACCTACTACAAGAAACAAAAGAAACAAAGCATCTCCTTACAAACGAAACTAAAAACAAGTGAAAATCAGCGAGTTTCAATTGTTCACACTCTCTGTGCGATCCAAAAACCCTTTACTCTATTTTCCAGAGAAAAGTTCTCCTGGATACTCGCGTTTCTTATGTGTCTAGATATCTTCTCTTGAAATTATAGGATGTGATACAATTGTGTTTTTTATCTTTGTCTGTTGCCTTGTGTGCTAATTTAGATAGTAACTTATTTGTAGACTGGGCAAATTTTTTCCTTATAATTAAAAATTGTATAAAACTTTCTTAAGACATGGAATTACTACTGCCATGATTTTTAAGATTTTTTTTTTGTTTTTAAAAATTTTAAATTTTAAATAAATAAAATTTTTTTTTTTTTATCTTGTGTCAGTTCATAAAGCAGCATAAAAGGAGAAATAAGGGGTAGTCTTTGGTGAGCATAAATATCTAGGTGTTAGGAGGCAATACCTTTTATTATGTAGGATAGATTCATCATCATTATGCCATGAATTAAAAGACACAAAAAAGTACTTAACAAGATATGTGAAGTACCTTCGTTATTTTTTTAGGTGCCCCAAACAATGAATCCGAATCAGAATTTACCCACCACCCCTAGATTTTTCCCCAGCAAACCCCCAGCACCCCCCGAAGTGTCAAATTTTTATTCATTTGGAAAAGATATAATAAATATCTGACAATACGTTTTTTTGGGGTCTTAAAAACGAATATAAAGTCAGAATTTACCCATCACCCTTAGATTTTGCCCCAGCAACCCCCAGCACCCCTTCAAAAGGGTCAAAATTTTATTCATTTGGAAAAGATATAACAAAAATATCTGACAATACGTTTTTTGGTGTAGTAAAAACGAATATAAAGTTAGAATTTACCCATAACTCTTGAATTTAACCCTAGCAACCTTCAACATCACCCAGAAACCACCCTTAGGTTAAAAATTTTATTTTATTGGAAGAATTAAAATAAATATCTGACAATACGTGTTTTGGTGTGCTAAAAATGAACATAAGTCAAATTTAACCATCACCCTTACATTTTTGCCCAAACAGCCCAGAAACCCCCCATCCCAAAAGGGTCAAAATTTTATTTTTTGGGGAAAAGATATAAAAAATATCTGACAATACGTTTTTTGGCGTGCTCTAAACGAATATGAAGTCAGAGTTTACCCATAACCCTTGAATTTAACCCTAACAATCCCCAGCAACCCCCAGCATCACGCAGCAACCATCCAAAGGGCTAAAATCTTATTTTATTAAAGAATTAAAATAAATATCTAACTTTTTCCAGTACACCAAAAAACGTTTTGTCCGATTTTTAAATTACAACTATTCTAAGTG
This sequence comes from Listronotus oregonensis, assembly GCA_019359885.1. Lineage (NCBI taxonomy): Eukaryota > Metazoa > Arthropoda > Insecta > Coleoptera > Curculionidae > Listronotus > Listronotus oregonensis. The sequence goes on along the minus strand of JAHBCN010006170.1, from coordinate 38,331 downwards.
AATAAGGTTTTCCCCATTAAGGAGGGGAGTTGCTGGGGGTTTAAATAAATGTAAGGGTGATGGGTAAATTCTGACATTAATGTTATTTAAGCAAAAAAAAAACGTAGTGTCAAAAATATTTATTTAATTCTTCTAAAAAAACAAAATTTTTACCCTTAGGGTGGTTTCTGAGCGACAAAAATTTTAGGGTTTAGGATTCTAACTTCATATTTGTTTTTACAACATCAAAAAACCTATTGTCAGATATTTATTATGTCTTTTCCAAATAAATAAAATTTTGACCCTTTGGGGGGAGGGGGTGCTGGGGGTTGCTGCGGCAAAATCTAAGGGTGATGGGTAAATTCTGACTTCGAATTCGTTTTTAACGCCCCGAAAAACATACCGAAAGGTACTTCACATATCTAGTTCAGAATTTTTTTTGTGTGCTTGTGTTATGGGAGAAGCTATTATCCAGATGGGAACAGAAGGGGCAGCTTAGAAGATAAGAAGCCTTTTCTCCTTCAAAAAAGATATCCAAGCTTTTTGACAGCTGTTTTGTCTATTGATGTAATGCTTTCCTACAATCCGAGGTCATGCATGATAGTAACCCATACAAGATTAAATGATTCTTTATTCTGCAGCACTTAAGCACTAATTTGTAGGGTTGACATTTTTCGCGACAGTAAACATGGTTGTCTTTGAGGCAATAACTAAAGAAATTTTCGGTTTCTCCAATCCAAAAATGTGTCGTGTAAAAAAAAACCTGAATTACTTTTCGCTTGTTTTTGAAATCAGGCTTTGAAATTGGCTGAAGAAAATGATTATTAAAGAGCACAAATTTTTAATATATCAGTATTTGCTTTTTATTGAATAGCTCTTCATAACATACATTTACTTAGATCAAAATAAGCCGAAACATCGGCTTATTAAATCTAGAGAAATGAGATAAATCACCTGTCATCTCCCCCAACTGCCGCAAAGATCTGCGGTCGGTAAGAAGCTAAGGAGTCTAGAGGACCTTAAGTATTAAATTACATCGTGAGACTGAAACACACACACACACACACACATTCACGATCCTTTTTCCCCTAAAAGGGAAATTTCCCATGACCACCCCCTGGACTTATCAGACCTTGCGGCCTGTGCCGATATGAGTTGACACCAACCCCCAACCTTGGAAACCGGGGATAAGGTTTAGGTTTTTTTAAAATTTTATTCAGTTTTCCTTCCCCGGGAAAAACAAGATGGTCGTAAAAATGAAGGTCGAAAAATGATAGAGAGTGTTGTTCATTTTCTTGGACTCATCGCAATCCGCAGGCTGGGTCAAACGTCTTATGCATTTAGGAATCCAGACTGAGGACAGCGATGTCGGCCATCACCCGCCACCTGTTCACGATATTTATCATCATTATGGTTGCCAGTCTCTAGAAACTAACATGTACGCCATTTAAATTCTAAGAACAGCCGCTGGTCCCCCTTATCTGAAACCCCTTTAAATAAATTATATTTTTGGCAACTTTAAATTTAATATAAAAAGTTTACTTCCCTTTTGTTCCTTGACTTTCAAGCGAAACTATTTTAATCTAAATTGACTTATACTCTGCCCGAAAACACAAGAATAATGCGAAAAAAAAAACCCAAAGCGCGCAGAAAGAGAGACACGTGCACATAAGAACACTCCTACCCGTTTGACACCTTCACAATGAGGCTCCCAATTAAAAGTTCGTACTTGAGAAATCTAACGGTGTAGATGACTTATTGCGTCATGTATGGTTATTAGAGATGTGTTCCCGGGGAAAAAGAAAAAAAAGAAAATATCAGTGTCGGGGGATGATGGCAATCGATGATAAGTATTAATTTTTTTAATGAAAAAAATAGTTTTGTGTCTTCTGGGACTTCTGAAAATTAAAGCAATTTTTAAGGATTTTATGAAACCAAATAATTTATTACAAACAGTAACATTCTTCGTTAGCCTGTCTGCAAAGCGAATTTCTAAAAGATTTTTATTTTTTTTGCATGTGGCAGTGTGTCGAAAAATAACAGATGGGTTTATAGGCTTAAAATTTGCCGTAATTATAAAAAATCAAACCCTTAGTCAGGTTACAACAACGTGATTCCTTAAATAAGCACTTATACTTTTCTTCCGTTTACCTAGTTGGCCAATTATGCCCATATTGGGGTTTTATTTATCTGTTGTAGATATTTTCAGTTTAATCTAACATTTAATTACCCCAGGCATGGACTTCCTGGTCTTAGACACTCGAAGGCCTTCATAAGCCCACCGAACCAACAATGTACTGTCAAACCACTGGAGCAATTAAGGGTACACCTTAAAACTCTAGTGGGACTGTACACGGGACACTGCAGATTAAAATACCACATGCACAAGATTGGCCTAGCGGAAGACGCCGAGTGCCGCATGTACATGGAGGGGGATGAATCGACAGAACACATACTGTGTTCGTGCCCAGCAATGGCACGACTAAGATTAGCAATCCTCGGCAATGACACCTTGTTGCTGGGAGTGAAAGATCTCCTCCCAACAGGTTTCATCAGATTTATTAGAAGTCTGGACCCGGTGGGAGAAATATAAAAAGGTGTGAGCCACAATAGACCGATCGGTCGCGGTGGAAGGGTGTTATACCCACTCACCTTAAACCTACCTACCTACCTACCCCTGGATTTTTCACCATTCGGCCATACGGACGAATGTGTGTATATCTTACCTTCGTAATCGTTCAATTTAAAGGTATGAAGATTTGGTATGTATATTTATATAAGCATTTGAATTATCTGTAAAAGAATTAGAATAGTTATGTCAAGTGGTTTCTAAGATTTTCGATTTTGAATATCACCCATTTTAAAACTGACTAACTGACTTACTTATTGATTCATTAAAATTATGAGGAACTTCCCGAGAAAGTAGAAACTTAAATTTTTTGTGTGTAAGTAGACTTAATTACACAAGTAAAGAAAACACCCTGACAGGCTCGGTATAATCGTATTAAACCTGAGTTTAAAAGGTCATAATTGTCTCAAAATTCAGAACGCAGGAAGAATTTTGTTCTATTCATTGAGCTCAGCAAAAAGAGAAAATAATAGACCAACAACACTTAGCCATGTAAAAACGGCGCCTAGTTTTTATCCCTATCTCTGTCCCGTAAAGTACTGAGATCCAATATTAGACCAAGTTTTTTTGACTTGGCAAGTTTTTTTATTTATCAGTCTGTTTAAATGGAAAAAGACTATCTGTATTAATAAAAAGAGAACATTTATTAATACATACAAACAGATTAGTAAAAAACTAGCCAAGTCAAAAGAGAACTAGTTCTATTTTTAGACCTCAGTACTTTATGAGGCGGATTTTTTTCGATAGGGACATTTTTTTTTATCTTGGGACAGTCCACGAAGACTGATGCCTAAGTACTAACGTACTGTGAGTGTTTTAAGTGTGGTAAGAGGGAGTTTGTTCACACGCGACTTAAATATTTGGAGATTGGAAGGAGAAGCAAAAACTTCTGCGGTAGCAGGTTCCATAGTCTCGACACTCTAGGGATGAAAAACGAAGAAAGTGGAAAGTTCGGGGCCTCTTTAACTGAACTGTAAAAGGATGCATAAAAGTTGCATTACGTGTTGCTCTGAGCAGAAGCTGTGAAAATACCTATGGAAGAGTGACAGATCCCCTACAGCTCGACGGTGGGCAAGAAAAGGAAGCCTTTCTGTGAGTGTTGGATCATTAATAAGACGAACGGCTCTTCTTTGAATGGAGTCCAAAATGCTAAGTGTTGTAGGGGATACCATTCCCCAGACATGACAACAATATTCTAAAGAGGGATCGGACATAACATACGAACATAACATAGGGACATAAAAATTATATTTATTACTTATGATTTTTTTTTAGAAAATTGGTCTGTTTTCAAAAAAAAGTTTTCCTAAATATTAATGCGTATTAGTTTAAGACACAAACTACCTTTTCAAAAGTAGATCTTTTACTAAGTTAGCTCATACAGGGTCAAAAACAAATAAACTCTAGATGAGACTAAAATTTATTAGCGCAATTTGGATTTTGTAGAAAAATACATTTAATATGGCGCTTCTTCAAAGAAAATATGTCTAAAATAGTGTTGTTGTCGTTGAGTATTATTCTGCAACAGTGGTGTAATTTACAAAAAATCGGCATAATTAGCTCTTACATCTGTCATTTTGCATATGAGCTAAAAATTGCATTTAGAAAAGAAATTCTATATTTTTTCTTGATATTTTTAAAAATGGCTCCACTTTTGTAAAAAAAATAAAATTTGACAGATAATTCGAGTCATTTTTTTGTTAATTTTAATTTAGATCACAGCAGAAATTGATGCCAAAGTCAAATTGGAAATAAAAATATTAATAAAAGAAAATCCAAAAAAATGCTTTACTGGTCATATTTTTGATATATTGATATAATTATAAAGTTTTCTCCTTAAACTAAATTGTTATGAGTTTATTTTAAATTAAATTTCAAAGAACATAGGAAAATTATGAAGCAAACTAGCATTTAATTTTTATGCTTTTAGAGTAGCTTTTTATGATTTTTTTTTGGCTTTAATTAAATTGATTATTATAAATGGCATTTAATTTTGGGAAAATTCTTATTAGTATCTATTATATTTAGTGTTTTTCCTGCAAAAAAGAGCAGTGTGGTATATTTTTAAGGGGGTATTCTGCCATGGTCTAGAACGTTGAAGAAATCGATTTTTTTGTTTTATTTTGATATTTTAGATATTTAAGAATAACTTAAAAGGATTTTTTGATATTCTAATTATTTTAAAAGTTCTAGCTTAAGTAGTGGTTAGTTGTGGTTAGCGCAATGAAGCAAGAATCGAAAGTTCTGAGTTTTAAGCTTCAAGTGCTCCAAAAGAAGAAAGAAGTGCTTGTCTTTTGAAGGGAAATGGTTAAATATTTAATTTGAATAAAAAAAAGGCCCTATATATGAAGCCAGAATCGCTAATTAAAGTTAACTTAAAACTTTAAATGCGTTATTCACAAAACTTTAAGTTATAATTAACCGATTTTCTTGAGTATTAGCAGGAATTTTCCTTATACATCCCTTTGACAATGACAATGACAAAAACCAACAAAAAATGAAAATTTTTAATATTTACCAAATTTAAAGATTCGAAAAAGTAAAAAATAAATAATAAAATCTAACTCTTTTTGAAAAACCACCATTTTGCGAAAAAATATTGTTTTTATCTTTTCTACTATAATGATATTTGTACTTATAAAAAATCCACCCTTTCTTTATTTTTCAGATGACCAGAAGAGACGGAATCGTGACAAAATTGACACGCTATTTTCCCCCTCTACTTTAACAGCGTGTAACTTTGTGAAATATGTTATTTAAATAAATAATTAAAAAAGGATAGCTACATTATTAATTGTTTTAATCGACCGTCAAAAATCGAACAATATTCTTTTAGACTAGAATACCTCCTTAAAGTTAAGTTAAAAGGTTCATGTAAACCATTATTCATATCAAAAAGAATTTAAACGCTTACTTCTATCTATATTATAGAAACAGTATCTTTAACATAAAAAAATTATTGGTTTAATAATACTAAGAATTCTTCGCACAATACTGTACAAAATTACCAACTTTATCTTCCAAATCCATGTTCTACTTTTATAAAAAAAAATTACCTGCTAGTATTAAAAATATAGGTAGCTTTCACAAATTCCAATTGTCCCTCAAAAACTTTTTGTTTGAAAAGGCTTATTATGTATTGTCTATACCTAAAGTCCAAAATTTCTGTCAGTGACTCAATTAATACCGGCCACCCAACCGACGAAGCGGCTGAATAAAAATCTAACACTAGTAAATGATTTTTAAGCCTATGATATACTTTTCCGCTCAAATAACAGTGAACCGGTCAAAAGTTTCATCGCCACGTTGTCATAATTCGCAAGAATAAATCACCAGCGAGCGATCGCACTTAAAATAGCACGCAATATGTATTGAATTCATTGTTATCGAGAAGACAATAAAAGTGGCAACACACATTCCTTAGTTTACAACTTGAATAGACTTGAAAATGAGCGTATCGACAGGGTTTTCGTGCTGTTCGATGATTTTATTTAGTTATTATTGATTATGGACAGATTTTGTGAGTTTAAATTTTAATTGCTATACAGGGTATTTTTTAAATATTATAAATTTCTAATAATTGTAGTATATAGATATTGTTTTGTGCCAATTTTATAATAGTTTATCTTATTTAGTGTATATAATTGTATATAAAGATTTAGTGTTGTTAAGTGCTTTTAATTCTGTAAACTATGAATATTAACCAACCTTTAACTGTTATCCGCCTACAAAAAAACTCAGTTAACGTTAAAAGAACGAATAATGGTTAAAAGGTTTACCATGGGATTCGGGAACAAATCCAGAACTACCACTTTGGATGCTGCAGAGATATGTGCACTTAACAAAGTTTTTCGTAGGTACTTAGAGTTTAAAGGCAAAAATCAATATTAGTAATTATTCGGAAACTGGAAAATGCGATTTTTCGTATTTTTGGCACACTTTTTACTTTTCGATTGTTAAACATGAATCAGAAGCTGTTTTTTTGGCTGCCTCTTATAGTATTTAAAAATAATAATAACTGAATTGTTTAATTTTATTTCACGACATATTCCTTTAAATTCTGTCATTTGCACGAAAACATATTTAAAAAACTCATACTATGTTAATATTAAAAAAAAAAAAACACTTAAAAAGTAAGAAAAAAACCTTAATTTTCAATAAAAAGGGTAAAACTTTTACGTGAATTCAACTCGAAATTTAAAAATGTTGACCTGTTACCAGGTTGTAATAGTTTTCTTAATGACATTTTTATAAGGTATGCGAACCTTGCTTCGCTCGACCCGCAATTTTGATCAAAAATATTCTCGATATGGAAATCCTAAATATGGAACACGAAAGACCCGAAATAGTTTTTGGATTCTACAAGCTGATGATCTCAGAGCTTTCGTGTTCTTTTATATGGATATTTTTGATGAAGCAATGCGTGTGAATATCGTATTTAATATTGAAATTGCAAGATCGGTGGTGAATTGGCAAGTCGGTGTAACTTGGATTGTCTATCGTTCTGCTTTTACATTTTTTTAATTTATGTTAAGACTAAAATTTTATTATTTTTTCATGTAGCAAGATAAAATTAGAGAAGGTAAAATTAAAGTAAAAAAATGTATTTTTTTTAAAAACGTTGAAAAATCGCCAAAAAAACTCAAATTTGTGTTCTATGACCTCAAAATAGGAGGTGGGCAAAATTAAGCAAAAAAATTACATTTTTCATTAATCCGAATAATACCAAAATAATATAGGCTTGTCACTAATTTAAAGGGTTGATGAAAATGTGAGAAAATAACTTTTGCTTGTAAAAAATAGGTTCATGTTTTGAAGAAATTTTATCATTTATTTTCTAAAATGCATACGCCACTGGAATTGATTCCCCTGACCCCACACAACCCGGGGCACTCTAAAAGCGAGCGATGCGTCATTGACAGAAATTTTGGACTTGAAGTATAAATACTTTGAAGATGGGTTACATTATATTTATTGCATAGAACCATTATATTGACTTTTTTCCTGATAATATCATATAAATTATTATTATTCTTTGTTATTCATATCATAGTTTTATTTTACCCTGCTTTGTCGAAAAGTTGTATAATATTATATGACAATAAAGCAATATAATTGTTATATTAAGGATACCTGCTTAAAAAAAAAAAGGGCTTTCTATCATTTTGAAAATAATCCCTGCACACCGTAGCAAATAGACGAGCCGTAACCAATTTTAAAATTAATAGAAACGTATTTCTTTTATTTCCTCGTCTGCGTCCTATTCTGCCAATTCCTGCAGCGGAAAAACTGCAATTATATCCTGAGCAGGATTTGTCGCTGCGCGCTCGATTATTTATGTGTTTAGATTGAGTTTAAGTAATGCATGATAATGGAAAATGGAAAATCGCCGCCGGCTCGAGAGACTTGGAAATATCTCATCGTGGAGCGCACTTTTTGATTAAATTGCTCTAAAATTTATTGCTCGAATTCGGATTCAGATTTTTTTATTTATTGCCAGTATTACATAATCTCTAATCATAGAAAGTCCCGTCTTCCAAATGGATTAACTACTTTTATCTACGTTTATAATAATTTTAGTCTACCCCTATTAGTTTAAATTTTTCAGTTGTTGTATTTCGTTAAACCCTCATAATTTTTTCACGACCATTCTATCCGTTCGTCTATGTCAGTCTACGTCACATTTCCTAAGTCTATTACAATATGACTTTGCATATAGGTACTTTTCATTAATCCATAACAGTTAATAGATTTTTTTATTAAATAAATACCTTGCATTTGATGTTGTATAATGATTTTTTTAACCTATTAGTTCCGTGGGTTTTTTTAATATATACGATAACATTATAAAAAGTTGTTTGTTATACAGTTCAGCCGTAAAGTGATCCTTTATGAGGTAGTAACATAAAATAAGTCTTTAATTTTCACTTTTTCGTGATATCCAAAAATACGTTAAGAATATATTTTTTACAACTTTATTATTTTCATACACAATCATACACTAAAATTATTACATCTAATTGTTATTTTAAAAAGTAATTATTGATATTTATAACGCTAATACTGTTTTTTGATGAGGTCATACGCATAGTTTCGTTATACTGTTTTATTGCAGTATTATTTGATGTCATTGCCTGGCACTGACAATAGCAGGTCTGGTATAGAGAGGTTTTGGAATGTAACAGAACAAAAATTTAAAATCTGATATGTTATACGTACAGGGTCTTTGATTATATTTACGTGGCTTCTGAGGCCTTTATTTTTGAAGACAGAAAAAAATGTTTTTTATAAAAAATTTACGATTTTTTTTATATTATCTTTTGAAATTTATAAGTAAAAAAATATCGCAATAAAAAAATTAAAAAATATAGGCAACTTCTACTTTTTTAAATGAAACACCCTGTATATTATGCGCTACAACGAAAGATCTTTTTCTTCTGATTTCAAATATATATGTATACATTGATGATATTTGGATGAACCATTTTTGAGATATTTTGGGTTAAATTATTAATAAATTACAAAAAGTTTCATATTACTATCAAGAAAGCCATGGAAACAATAAAATTGTTATGTTGCTGAATTTTGTGAGTGTTTTTTCTGGACCAATAATGTTTATTCTTGTGATTAAACATTTCTGTTATAGTGAAGGAAGACTTGTCGGTGAATAATATTTTATTTAAAAAATTGGTATCCTGCTGCATAAACCTAGCTATTTCCAATGCATATTTAGGTCGGTCCTGCATGTTTTGTTCAGGTAGATTCTGAACGGTCATAAGTTTATAAGGATGAAATTTGTAAAATTTTAAGGTTAAGTAACCTTTATAATCTGTTTTATTAAGTTTAGATGCCGCATCCGAGATTGATATTTCAGGATTTTCTAAAATTATTAAAAGTAGTTAGTGCTAGTCCAATAGAAAAAGTATAATAATTATCCTGAAAAAAGCGAGGGTATTCAAAACTTTGTTTTCATTTCGTGCTGCAGTCCTTTTCTTCATTTTAAAACTTTTTCGTTTAATAAACTTTTTTACTATGTATTTCATAGTATCTATAGTAACCGTTGTTAAGGATATAATAAGTAATATTCCCTTTGCACTGTCGTATTATTATTATTGTTCCAATAAAACTAAAATCTTGTACTTCCATTGTCTTTATTTGTTAGTTGATATACAACGTTTCGGTTAGTGATGTATCTCCAACCGTTTTCAAGTGATAACTAAAACTATTCTTAAAAGCTACGACCTTATATACTATCCGATGTTCACCGAAACTTGACCGACTTGTCACGGTTCAGCAATGGCAGCCTGATATTCGGAATGTCTACACTAGGTTTGCTAAATACATTTTGATTGATTGCAATTATTACAGCTTCTTTAAATTTTCTTTTCTTGCAGTGGGTTTCTTTATGAATAATTTTTGCTTCCGATCATTATATACGGTGTTGTTTTGACCATGCGTGTTCGGCAATCTCTGATTTCGACGTTTCATCTCGTTCCGTATGTTTTTTTTTTTTTTTTTAAACCCCAATTTAAAAAATACCTTTTTCCCCTTTAAATTTCGTTTGAAAGGGGAAAATAAATTCATTTAATTTCAAGTGAAAAAACCCCCCCAAAAGGGGTTAAAAAATTTTTTTAATATTTTAAATTTTTTAATTTTTTTAAAAAATTTAATAGTCTCAAATGACAAATAACAAAAGTTTAAAAAATTTTTTTAAAAATTTTTAAAAAACTTTTAAAAACGTTTGGCCTTGAAAATTTTAAAATTTGCGCTTTTTGGCCCCCTTTTTTAAAAAACAATGAAAACTTTTGAATTTTGGAAAAAAACAATTTTATTATTTTTGGGCCCCCCCTATAAGAAACTTTAAAGGTTTCCCAAAATTGCCCCAAAATACAGGAAAATAAAAAAATTTTTTCCAATGGTTTTGGGTAAATATTAAAATTTTGAAACCCCAGAAAATTTTTATAAAAAGTACAATTGGAAATATAAATTTTAAAAGGGGAAAAAAAAACAAAAAAAAGGTTTTCCCTTTTTAAGGCTTTTAAAAGGGCTTTTAAAAAATTTTTAAAATTCATCCCCAACCCCAAAGGGCCCTTTTAAAACAAAAGGGGTTAAAATTTTTAAAAAAAGGGGAAAACGGGAAAACCCTTTTTTTGAAAAAAATTTTCCCCGGTTTTTAAAAAAATTTTGAATTTTAATTTGGAAAAGAAAACGGAAAAAATTTTGTTTTTTTCAAAAGGGGGAAAAAGGATTCCCAAAAGTTTTTTCCCCCAAATTGAATTTGGGGGGGACAAATTTTGGCGGTGGGGGGGGAAAAAGTTTTTAAATTTTTTTTTTAAAAATTTTTTTTAAAAAATTTTTTTGAAAATTTTTTTAAAAAATTTTTTAAAAATTTTTAAAAATTTTTTTTTAAATTTTAAAAAATCCAAAAAATTTCAATTAAAAATTTTTTTTTTTTAAATTTTGGTTTAAACCCGTTTTTCCTACCGTTTTTATAATGTTTTTATTTTGTAGCGAGTGTAAAGCAAGGACACTGTAAACTTCTGATCGTGATGTACGACGTAGGATTATTTGCTTAGAGTCATTCCCTACAAATTTGAAATTACTTTTAACCGGATTGTCACGCTTAAAGCCCTCTTGCAAACTATTATATGTATTTATATTCTAAAGGTAAGAGAAAGTTTTGTGAGTTTAGTTCAAACCATTCGAGATTTGCTGGCGAAGGACTAAATAGTCGAAAATCAAAAAAAATTATTTGATGAGAATAAGAGAGTCACTGAAAGGTCATTAGAAAAGAAGGTCACTCAGGAGGCCAAGAGGCCTTCTGATGTTGAGTGCCCGGGGCACCGCCCTGTCTAGCCCTTTGATACCTACGCCACTGACAACACGCAATTAACAATGCATTTCTACTATATTTTTGCCTAAGTAAATGTCGCCTTTGGTGAGAGTTTTGATTGTATATCAAATTTGACAGCTGTCATCCTATACGATCTCTTAAGTGCCAATATCAAAAAATTCATAAAACCTTTTTTGTCCGCAATGACATTTTACGCTATTAAATGTAATTTTTAAATAAACAAGGTCTTTTAAAAAAAGTTTTAATTTCCGTAATTTTGATTCACGAGGGTCGAAAACGCATTGTCTCAAATATTCTGTATGTATTGAAGAAACATTTTAAGTAAACCTTTATTATACGGGCTATTTGAAAAATGCTCGATGAAAGATCAGGAGGTGATTTTTCATTTAAAAATATTTATTTAAATTTTTTTTATAAATATGGACCGAAAATCCAAAGTTTTAAGGTGATAATTTATTTGAAAAAATAAGTTTTTTGTAATTATCCTAAATACCTTGTAAACGATTTTCTTAAAATTTGTCAGTGTTGTTTTTATTAACAAAAGCTTAATTTTGGCTTAATTAAATTAAAATTATTAAGTTTAGTGGCGTCTCAGAAGACACCTTATCAAAAATAATTATGCAATGTATTGACTTTTTTTGCATTTTTTTAGATTAAGTAGATTTTTATATTCTGATATTTTTTGCTATCTTGTTTCGTTTTCGAGAAAAAAAAATAAAACCAAAGAAAGAAAAAAATTAAAATTAAAATTCGCAATTTGCAACTAAAATTAACTTATTAAATACTTAATAACAAATTTAACAACTAATAACACTTTTAAGTATTTTAATAGTTAACTTTAAGTTATGTTCTATAGTTTTGTGGCGGATTCATGTTTTGATATGTTTTCTTTGGGAGTACTTGCCTTGAAATTTTCTAGAAAATGGGACCACTTAGGTCCAGGTCCCGGGGTATAGCGAGCTGAGCCTGCTCAGCCCTATTGACCCCTATGAACTTGCAGATCGCCTTTAACAAAAAGGAAGAACAACCCCCCCCCAAAAAAAACCCAAAAATCAAAAATACTAATCTACATTTTGGTAGTAAGTGGGCCACCGTTGTCAAGATGAAATTAAAAGAAAAAATTAAACAAATTTAAAAAAATTAATTTAAAAAATTGGGAAATCTGAAACCTTTATACTTTTTATGTTAAAACGCCATGGAAAGGATAAAGCTTTTAAATTTTCTAAGTTTTAAAAGCAAGACGTCTTTAAAATTAGTTTAATTTTTTCTTTTAATTTCATTTTGACAATGGTGGCTCACTTGCCACCGAAAAGTAATTTAGTATTATTGATTTTTGTTTTGTTTTTTTGGTGAAGGGGGTTCTTCTTTTTTGTTGCAGGCGATCTGGAAGTTCATCGGGGTTCATAGGGCTGAGCAGACCCAGTTCGCTATACCCGGAAACCCGGACAAGTGGTCCCAAATTTTTAGAAAATTTAAGGGTACTCTTAAAGAAAACATAGTTAACTTAGTTGAAATTAAAAAAATTTTAAATTTTTTAAAATTTTTTTGGGGGGGCCAGAGCTTTCAATAATTGGTTTTTTTTTTTTTTTAAAATGAATAAAAAACCCATTTATTTTATATTCTTTAATGTGGTATCACCTCCTGAAATTTAACCGTACATTTTTTGAATACCTTGTACAATATCTTGCAAACGACAAAAAAAAAATGGAATTAGATATTTAGTGATATGCACTTTCAAAATACTTTAAAAAAACCTTAAATTGGCAACAGACTGTATAAATATTTCTTTCATAAAAAAGCGCGTCTAAAATTACTAATTAAGGAAACTAAGCACTTTTTTCAAAAAGTAACTTGTTCTTGATTTATTTTAAGTTAAAGCCTAGCACTGTACATAAATATACACAAAATCACGTCACTATAGCATTCGTAGCCAAGTAACCAAAACTTAAAAAAAAAAAATAAAAACCCCCAAAAATTTTTTTTTTTAACAAAACTTAGCTTAAAAAATAAGTATATCCTTAAGACTTTCTTAACTCATAAAAAGAACATAAAACTTCTTCTGAGAATTTAATGTTTATTTCCGTCATCAAAATAACTCCGGATTTCCAGTTGAAATAAACCTGATTGGTTCCCAATATTTCCAATTTCCGATAAACAAAATCAATCGCACCAATAGGCGTCGCCGATCGCCGATTTTACCGTATGTATTGGAAAGTCATCGGCCAATCGAATCGGTTCGATGAACGTCCCGGCGCTGATGGCGGTGCCTGCGCGATATATCGGGCGCCCTGCGTCGTCGTTATATAGAGAAAATCGAACGAACGGATCTGGATGAGAAAAAATGCCCAACTGCAGAATCTGGAGTATATAAACGAGAAAATATATAGCTGGTGGAAAATCGAAGATTGCTACCGGGGGCGACTGGAAAATCTGACCTCGCTTGCGTTTTAGTTCTAATATAAACTGGTTTAATGAATTTTTCACTGGGTAGTATAACAAAAGTTAAAAAAAAAGTTTTACTGACCTAAAATATGAGTGTGATTTAACACAAAATTATGTGTTAGAACTATCCAAAATTTATCTGTATTACCAGTTAACTGATGAATGAATTAATTCCCTTGAGAGCCATTGAAAAAAATACCCGTGCTCTTTGGGATATATTGACTACAAAAAGAGCGAGGGAGTAACTGTTACATTTAAAAAAATAATAAAACAATGTAGGTTAAAATATAAATTATTTTTTAGAAGATTTAATTTTTTTTTCAAAATGTGGGTGAACCCAAGTCCCTTTTGATCCTTCTATTTAAGCTTACCTTTTAAGCACACTATACAAATTAGTTAGTTACTTTTTATTAATTGTGATGCTGGCTACATAAAGTTGTCAAAATCAGAGGTAAAATTTGAAAGGGATACCCATATGCTATTAAGAGGGATAACAATTAAGAAAGAAAATTAAAGTTTTCTTAAACTTAATAAGAATATATTTGTTATAAATCATAAATTTAACAAATGGCACTACTCAAGAAATTTTTCTACAAATTAAAGTATTAGCAATAAGCCTATTTTTGTATAAAAAAAATTTAAAACATTTTTCGTAAATTAAAAATAAGCTACGTTCATACGTTCAGCGATTATGAAAACTTCTGAAAATGTTATCCTTCAGCTTGTAACTTCTATTTTGCCATACTTAACTTATTGTTTCTTATTTTAGAAGTACCAAAATATAAACAGAAATTATCAGATGATTTTGTAAGTCCTTTATTTTGTCCTTCCAAGTATACTTGTTTTTATAAAACTTTACAAATAAAAGTAATAAGAACAAAATTAAATAATTAAAAACAGGAACTTTTCAATACAATCAAATTTACATAATAAGGACAAACAATTTCAGAATAAGAAAAAACGCAAAAATTTAGAACCCCAAGTCACTCTTGAAATGCTAGTTGATTACTATAAGTAAATTATTTAATTTTTATTTTTGGAAATATATATATATTTATTTTTTATTAAATATATATATATATATATATATATATATATATATATATATATATATATATATATATATATATATATATATATATATATATATATATATATATATATATATATATATATATATTTATATATATATATATATATATATATATATATATATATATATATATATATATATATATATATATATATATATATATATATATATATATATATATATATATATATATATATATATATATATATATATATATATATATATATATATATATATTATATTAGAAGGTTTTAAATTTAAACTACACTTCCAATAATGCATCAAAAAGTAGTATAGATGTAATTTAATATATTTAATTCTTTAGGGGGTGA
Organism: Listronotus oregonensis; assembly: GCA_019359885.1. Classification (NCBI taxonomy): domain Eukaryota; kingdom Metazoa; phylum Arthropoda; class Insecta; order Coleoptera; family Curculionidae; genus Listronotus; species Listronotus oregonensis. Next base: position 23,002 of record JAHBCN010006170.1, on the reverse strand, counting down.
CCATTAATTACGTGAAATGATTTAAGCAATTTTGCAATGTGTATTTTTAGTGTAAATATTTAACCCGTGCTTTATTGCGTTGGATTTATGAAAAAAAAAACATAATTTGCTTCATAATTTTTGTTTAACATGGGAGTAAACATAAACGGAGAAGATCTAAATCATTTAAAATTTGCAGATGATATTGTTTTAATATTAGACAACATTGACAAAGCCACGCAAATGTTGGAAAGACTTCAACAAACCTCAAAAATGGCTGGATTGAAGGTAAATATTTTGAAGACCCAATTTATGACCAACCTTGTGGCAAGTGGAAAAATTCTCATGATAGGCGGTGAAATTGAACAGGTGACTTCTTATAAATATCTCGGTAATCTGTATAGACCCAGACAATCAAACAACCGAGATCTAAAGAAGATTGGGCCTGGCATGGGCGGCATTTGGTAACCTTAAAGATGTATTTAAATCGCAAATCCCCATAAGTTTGAAAAGAAAATTATTTATAATAATAATAATAATAATATCCTTATTTCAACAAAATCATTTACAATGACAAAGAAACGTCAAACAATATACTTAAAATACATACAATTACCTAACATATTAAAATCCCAAAAAAAAAGTATAAATACAATTAATTAAAACCAATTAAATCTGTGTGCACAATAACAATCAAGATGAAACATCTTTATGTATTTGACCAATGCGTTTTGCCAGTGATGGCATATGGAGCAGAGACACTCACTTTTACTAAGAAGATAGTAAACAAAATACAAGTAACGCAGCGTGCTATGGAGAGGTCAATGTTAGGCGTCAGTCTTAGGGATCGAATCCCAAACAACGAAGTAAGGAGAAGGTCCGGTGTTGCGGATGCCATAAGAAGAATCACTACACTGAAATGGAACTGGGCTGGACACATCGCAAGGATGACAGATAATCGATGGACCAGAAGAATCTTTGAATGGAGACCGAGAAATGATATAAGTCGCATCACACCGAACTGGATGCAGTCGGCGCAGTGCCGCTATGAGTGGAACAGATTACGAGAGGCTTATGTCCAGCAGTAGACGCAATTGGGCTTATGATGACGATGATGAAGACTAGTATTGAAATCTACTAAAAACGTAGTCTAGAATCATACTAAGAAGACATTGTGTAAGATTAGCTTATTCTATTATTCAATTTTTCACTGTGTCCTACGGGAAAAAATTACGTGATATTATTTGAGACCCTACTCCTCCCTTACGTGAGAATAAGCAAAATTTGACTCGAACAACCCTCTCCCCTAAATGCCTAACGTAATGAATTATGAAATTAAATCGTAATAGACTACAGGTATAAAATCTTCAACTTTTATTTTTGGTATCAATAGCATTGGCGTACCTAGGATTTTCAAAATTTTTTATCCAAAAAGTAAGACAGAGGACCCACATCACATATATACCAGATGCTATAGACTTTAAGGAGAACACTTTGGTAAAAAAGCCTTATTTTAAAATTAGCGAAAAAAATTTTTTTTGAGAAATCTTGATAACGGTGGCGGACTTGTCATCAATCTTTTTCTATTTCAGTTCATAGGGGTCAATAAAGCTGAGCACACTTAGTCGCTATACCCCGTGACCAGAACTAAAGTGGTTCCATTTTCTAGAAACTTTCCAGGCAAATTAACCTATCAATAACCTATAATGAAAATAATAATAAAAATATCAAATATATATTATATTACAGTTGTATTTTATTACCTCTTATTATTTATTATCGGGACCGACATTACAAGTCTAGCTTTAGGTAATATTCTTTTTTTTATATCAAAGAAAAAAATATGTTGATAAATATTAGATAATTAACAGTTCTAATACGAAAAGTACGTTAACTTTACAAAATCAAAACTAGAACCTAGTTTTGTCATTGTAACCCGAAAAGAATTACATTTTTTAAATTTAATTCAGCGATATATATGCTCAATATCCATCTGTTTCTGTTCTATTCCCAGCACTCGCTCCGGCGGGACGTCTTTTTTGCCGCTTGGAAAATTCGTCCCGTTGCATCGGTCGTCGTTCGTCGACTCTATCGATTTTATATCTACTTTAACTCTATAACCTGTACTATATTTATTTCGCGCGGGGCCTATATAATTTTTTAAAACTATATTTTATCTAATTTGGAAAATTAACTGGTCAGTTTTTATATCAAACAGACATTTGTTAAAAATAAAAAAAATGAATTGAAATGTTTAATGGGGTATTCTGGTCTAAAAATTAAAAAAAAAATCATTTTTTTAAATATATTTTAAAGTTTAGGTATTCAAGAATGGGTGTTTAAAATTGGTTTTTTAAAATTTCAATTATTTACCAAGTTGCAGCTATTTTAATGACCCGGCGACTAAGCTGATTCTATGAAAATAAATCAAACAATAAACTTTTCTCGAAACTTTTGTTAGGTTGGCGTGCATGATATCTCAAGTTCTATAGAACCAATATATTTGAAATTTTGTAAGAAGATTTTTTATATATTCCTTTTTTTATTATTTTTACAAATGGCCACCATTTGTAAAAAAAAGTTTTTTGACTTCTTTGAGCTTAAGGAGATAGCGACATCTTTACTGATTAACAATCCAATCGTTTTTTTTTATTTCAGATGACCATAAGGTTTGGAACCCTGCACGCCAGGACACTCCTATTTTTTGGACGCCCCACTCTACCAGCCGACAAATTTTTTAGTTTTTAATTTTTTTATCTTTTAAATTTTCTTTATATATTTCTAAATACAAATAAACAAGCAATAAAATAATGAATATTGAAAATATTCCTTGTTTTATCGAGTTCGAAAAAAGGCTTGAAATTCATGCCTGTCGAGAAGAAGGTTATTAGGAAAACAGTTAATGGCATATATTTGATGACAAGAGTGGCTATAATTTTGGATCGCAGCCGCGAGGGGTTGACAAACATAATGACTTACAACATTAAAGATTATGATACCATTTTAATTGTTAAAATATCTAAAAAGAAAATTCATATTAGCTAAACTTCTGGGATCCTTAAAAATACAGGAACTTGTAATTGAAATGCAGTATCTTATAATGGAAATATGAAAATTTATCCCAACCAAAGATTTTTTATTCATAAAATGTATAGGGTAATTCACCAAGGACTGGACAGCTATTATGACTCTACATGTACTTTTACTTTTTTTTAAAGTTGGAATAGCAGTGTTTTGCATTTTTCTGCCGTATTTGAAAATGATGATTAAAAAAAATGAAATCAACACATCAAATAAAACTGCTGGAATGCCCAATATTTTAGGTAATTATTTGATTCAAAATAATATATTTTTAAATGTTCTTTCACCTTGCCATTGACACCTGTTCCTGTTTCCTGTTCACCTTTTGTGGTAGTGTTAATCAAATAACTAAAAGATATATTTTAAAATTGTTTATATTTTTTACAAATTAGAAACATATATTTTTTTGTAAATACATCTATTATTGCTAAAGTAATACATAAAAAACAGAAACTACATAAGAAAAACTATACATTAAATTAAGGAATATCAGATCTCTTAATACTATAAATGTCACTACCGCCAAAGGGTGAACAGATGTCCGTATCAATCTGTCAGGTATTAATGGCACAGTTGACGAACATTTTTGCGATTTAAACGTGCAAAAAAGGCGTTTTTAATAAAAATCGAATGATGCCAAAAGGAAAGGATTGTTTTCTAGTGCTAAGTTAAAATGGCCTTTTGCCCTCCTGCTTCCTGCGAATAGAAGAATTGGGCCATGCTTTACTTGCTTTCAGAAAAATACAAACTTAAGGGGGTATTCTAGTGTAGCGAAATAAATTTTAGGTGATTTTTGAAGTGCCGTAAAAAAGCAATTAATATTTTTAGTATCAATTTTTTTATGAGTTATTTATTAACATCACAAAAATACAGAAAAAAAATTAACATAAGTAAAGTTGAAAATTCAAAAAATTGGAAGCTGATGAGGTGGGGTAGTCTTAAAAAATTGGCCCGTGACCATGCCACGATTTCTCAAGTTTACTGGAGTGATGTACTTCTTTATAGACTTGTATAAGTCCGGAACTATCCACATCCCCAATTTTCAATTTACTATTTAAAAAATCAAAAAAGTTAAAAAAAAGGTACAAAAATTGTTTTCTAACATTGCGACATTACTCTACATTGATAATCTTTTTTTTTTCAGATTGCTAGGAGGGTTGGAATCGTGGGCATGGTCACGTGCCAATTTTTTGGGACCTCCCATTTCATCAGCTGATAATTTTTTGAATTTTCTAGTTCTAACAATAAGTTAAAAGGGCCTTTTGCCCTTCCGCATTCTGCCAACAAAAAAAATTGGGCCAAAAATACAAAAAAAAAAAAGTTTGAGAACCTTTATCAAAAAAGTTTAAAAAGATAAAATTGGGTTGTAGTATTTTCCAGAAAGTAAGTAAAGCAGATATATGGAGTGATTTTAGAATGTTTTCATTCTAGAAAAAAAATTTAAATTTAATTTAAAAATAAATTATGGATTACCCATAAAAATAGGATGCTGTGAGATGTAAAACGATCTGTGTGATCCGAACAACAAAAAATATACAGGTTGTTCCATTGAAAAATCAGAATTTCTAGTCATTTCCGGTAAAACTGAACATTGGAAAAGTTTGTCATATATGCACAAAAATGCCGTTTCGTTGGAAAAATAGCCCTACCAAGTTGTGTTAAGAGTCCATTCGCACTGCGATACAATTTGGGGTTCGGGGCATAATGTTTTTCTCAAAAACGGTATAAGTTATCGATAATTTTTAAAAACTATATGAAAGCCAACACTTAAATCAAGGCTTCTGCTGTAATAGTTTTTTTAAATTTGGATTTAGTTTTTAATATTTCCTTGAGTGAAAGTCACCCTAAAATCGGTTATGTTTAGATACTATTTTCTCTTAACTCGACTGATATTTCAAAAATCTGTTACAGCAGAGGCATAGATTATTTCCTTACCTTTAAAATGGTGTACAATTTATGTCATTTAAGTGAAAAATAGTTACCGAAAAACGTTATCTCCTATAGGCTTCCAATCGGAAACAACATCGCATCGGTACACCGAATTTGGAAGAACCTAAATAAAATATAATATTTTTAATGCGGCTATACAAAAATTGTGGTAATGGAGTTTTGTTGGTCTCCCCCACCGTCTCCGCGTCCTTTCGCATGACCCCTAAAGTGAAGCTCTTAATATCGACAAAAAAATGTCAGTTTTTTCCAGATACATCAAGGTTCCATAGAGCACTACGTTTCTATAACTATGTTCTATTTATCAAAACTTTACACTAAATTAAGAGTTATTTTTATTCTATATAGACTAATAAGACAGTTTTTAATTAGAATTTGTATATTAGTTCAATATTATGTTATGTAATAATGCTCTTTTTATTATTATAATATTATTATGTTCTAAGAAATGTTTTCTATTAACAAAAAGCAATAAATTTTTTACAATATATCCAATCGCGCATCTCCAAACATAAAAAAATCTCGTTTGATTGGCTCTCAATCGGCTCTATAGCCGTAAAATCGAAAACCCATCAACCAATCAGGGCCGATATCGACTCTATATACCGACGCTATGTATCGACGCTGCCGACGTCGAGTGGGAGGCATCTTCATGCCGTTCGATCGGCCGGGGCGGATATCGTAAAAAAGTCCATCGACGATGGCCCCCCGTGGCCCCGCTGACCTTTGACCCCGCATCGTTCGACTCCCCGCGCACTCAAATAGACGGCATCGTTCGATTTTTGCGGTGGACGCCAGCGTCGCGGGGCAAGGGACGCCGACGCGACTCTCAGGCGACGCCCAGACTGCGATCGGGAGATGCGGGAAGCTGGGGCACGCGGCGCGAGAATCGGCCACGAAGATGATGTCCATAAATTGAGACGGCTCGGCTGGAGTTTATGACGTTGGGGATGGATGGGAGAAACGATGTAGGTAATGCGTGCTTTAACGACATATCAATGTTTCGACAAATATTGGATTATAAAAAAATATATTATATTATTTTTTTCAATATCTGACGGCTGTAAGCAGGAATGCTCTGGACTGCAGCTAAACTGTGCTAGAGGAAAAATTTAAAAGCTTATTTTAAAAGAAAAATTAGAAAAGATATTATGTAGAGTCGTTAAAAAACTTTACATTATAATACTTACATATGCATTCAATATTGCACTATGCGGTTTATTACACATGAGTGATGGCAAAGAAAAAAAATATTTAAAAGACAAAGGTAGCCGGTAAGAAAAGAGTAAAACAATTTTAAAAAGTAAAGATTTTTTAAAATTATTTTTGCAACTGGTTAATGATCATGTGTTATTAGAGCACATAATGGGTATTAAAAGATAATATACGTGTTTTATTTATATATATATATATATATATATATATATATATATATATATATATATATATATATATATATATATATATATATATATATATATATATATATAATATATATATTATATATTTAATATTAAAAAAATTTTAAAACAAGTAAATTTTAAAATTAAATTAAAATTTAAAAAAAATTATAAAATTTTATAAAAATAAATAAAAAAAATAAAAAAAAAAAAAAAAAAAAAAAAAAAAAAAAAAAAAAAAAAAAAAAAAAAAAAACGGACTTACGTGTAGATATATTTGTCCTGAATTTTTTACATATAAATTTAGCAGATTAGGTGGCTCTGTTTTCCTATTATTGGGTTTTTTTTTAAAGTTCATTTTTTCAAAAAAATGTGCCCATTTACTATCTCATTTAAAAATTTAAAAATGTATACCTAGCTCACCTGTGTTTTAATAGTTTCGGCATTTATTTTAAACAAAACTCCAAGCCCAAATAATCCGGAATTAAACTTAGGAGTGTTATTTTACTTTATATTCATATTCTGCCGATATGCATAAACAGCTACCTATAGGTTTAATTTTAAAATTTGAAATAACTTTTGTATAACTTGCTAATATTTCGTTTACATAATATTTGAAAACTTTGTTGGTTTTGGTTTATAGATTTTTTAATGTAATTTTTATAAAAATGTTTAGTAAAGACTTTTAATATTTTAAATGTAAGTTTTTATGAAAATTTGTTTTTTTAATTTATTTTAAATTTGCAATTTGGCACCCAACAGAAGGGCCATTGTTGGTTTTATGACGCGCACCTTCTTGTTGACCTAGAGCTAGTAAAAATCTACTACTATAAATACTGAGGTAGTGCATCCCTTCCACTCACCCGTTTGCCCCTGAGTTTTTTTTTTATTTTACCATCAACAGAATATCTGCCTAATGCTTCTTGCGGTGATATCGTCACCTCGAAAGAAAAGTAACAAAACAAAAACCAAAAACCTGAGTTTTAAGAAAACGACCGAAAAAATATTTTAGGTTTCCAAGGTAAGAACTGGATGATACAATTAATAGCATATTAGGTATAATTTTTGAATGACTTTAATTTTAAACCAAAAATATGTATTTTTTAGGCTTACATATTTTCTCTTAAAAATAAAGTTACAGGAATAGAAAAATTATGTTTTTCTTTTACATGGTAATTGATAGGTTAATTTTCCTTTCATTAAAACAGATAACAATAAAAGAGTTATTTTACTTAAAAATTCTTATATAAATACCGTCTTTTGAGGAAGTCAAATTTAGTTTTAGTAAAAAGGGCTTTTGTGAGGTGAAAAGAAATGTAGTGGGGAATAAAAAAATATTATCGCTTTAAGTGTTATTCATTTTTTCGGTTGATATATGGGTGTTTAAATTTAGGATATTAATTTTGCTGGTAGTTTATTTGAAAAAGTATTTTTTGATTGTGATACTGTACTTAAAAAAAACAAAAACCATTAACAATTTTTAAGCATAAAGACTTGTATTAAAAATAATAAGCACAATATTATTCCCCAAGTTAAAACTACGATCTCGGGTTTAATGGCTTTTTTATGGTTTCTCGGTTATAGGACCTTTAAAAGCTTTTATTGAAGAACATTTTATATGCCACTAACCAAATGGACCTCGTACATGTAACACAATAAATATCTGCAGCCAAGCTGCTTGCTATATACTTGAAACCAACTCTCCGATATTTCCGATCACTGTTCGCTTCAGGTATATAACCGCTCCATATATACTCCCGATTGGTTCTATAGGTAGTCATCTATAGCAATAGAACGGCATGTATCGATTCTGCGCCTCGTATCGACCAATCAGAACGGCGATCGGTGATCGGTTTCGGAATCGAGGGGTATAGGGGGGAGGCGTGGGGCGGGCACGACGGACCGTTCGCTGTTCGATTGATTTTTACGGCAAGCTCGAGCTGCCCGGTGTCGGAGGGAACGGGGGACGGGAGGGTGATGAGGAGTCAAGGTCGGTGTGGAAGATGTGTGTGTGGGTTGATGGATACTTCGGGTGAATGATGGAAAAGGCAGCGAAATAAATGTGTATAAAGCAAAAAATGTTACTTAGATTGGACACATAGGTATCTCATATCTAAAGGTTTTACTGAGTGGTGCAGTTTTCAGAGAAACATGTACTGGGTACCTAGTATACAGCCTGATGTGCACTAGATACGCATTTAATTTACGGCTGTTGGTATTTGTAGCAGTTATGTAATTTCATTAATTAAAAAAATATCCTTCTGAAAGGATACGTGCACACGATTTTCCTGATAGGTATCAGCGAAGTTAGGCGACGCCGGGCACAGTTAGTAATAAGATGAGTGACCGCCAGTGAACACCATATATATATATATATATATATATATATATATATATATATATATATATATATATATATATATATATATATATATATATATATATATATATATATATATTTTTTTGGTGCCACAGATTCGAGTGCATGCATGGGGATCTCGGAAACCATAAGAGATAGAGATCGAACGCTGTAAGAACAACACCGATACGTCACGGTCTCATATGGCAAACTGATCTAAAACCGTGACGCATCGGTGTTGTTCTAACAGCGTTCGATCTCTACGAAGTCGGTTAAATTATGGCAAAGTTGCGCATTTGGGTGCCTAACAACATGCCTATTAGAAAATTGTAAAATTCCGAGTACTTTCGAAGATATCCAGAAAAAAAACGAAATTTGCTAATTTCGTTTTTAATTTTTCCCAACCTTATTAAAAGAGATATGGAAAAACAAAATACACTTTTTTATGGCCACTTCTTAAGCTCTACACAACAGCGTTGAGAGATTTTCCGTACGACGTTTCGTTTTCGTTAAACCATCATCAACTTTATTTTTTTAAATACGGACCTGGGTTTTTTATTTAATTTTTTTGAACCCCTTATTATCCTAATTACAAAAATGTATAACACTTAATATTTATTAACAAAAATGGAACGCCCCTATAAAAAATGATGTGCTTTCCTTGTCTAACTCATTGCCTCTTATGGAAAATATGTTTATTTAACAGAAAATATTAAGTGTTATACATCATTGTAATTGGGAATTTTAATTTAAAAAGCCTTTGGTGCGTTAAAAAAATCAATGTTTATTTAAAAAAAAAATTAGGTTATCAATTTAATTGGAATTATAACTGCTTCAAAAAATACAATAAACAATTGAGTGCCGTATTTAAAAATAAAGTGATGATGTTTAACGAAAACGAAACGTTGTACAAAAATCTCTCGACGCTGTTTTTAACTTAAAAAGTGGCCATGAGACGGTTCTTTTGTTTTTCCATATCTCTTTAAATAACGCCGAAAAAAATAAAAGAAATCGGCAAATTTCGGTTTTCCAGATATCTCCGGAAGTACTTGGATTTTACAACTTTCTAATAGGCATGTTGTTAGGCACCCTTTAAATTTGCTCAATTTCCATTGCCATAATTTACTGTATATATATTATTTTATATATATATATATATTATTTTATATTAATATTGTATTATTATTATATATATAATTATAAATTAATAAAATATATTTTCTTTATTATTTATAAATTATATAATTTATAATATATATATATATTAAAACTGACTTTAATATACAATTTTTTAAAGTATATTTTAACAATGGTAAAATTAATTTATTTTTAGCCATAAACGCTGTATTATTTTATTTTTATTAAACATTGTATATAGCATTCTTAAGTCCATCAAAACAACAACTGTCTGTCTTATTAAGAATCCTATTTTTAAAGAAAACCGTTCTATTCCGACTCACCGACCAGCTGTAGGAGATCTGTTGCTCTTTTATAGATCTTTCTACGGCTTCTGATCTGAAAAATTAGCCAACATACTTCCCTTTAAACAGCTTTCAACAGAGCCACACGTAGTGCCACTCTTCAACAGTCCATGTAGGAGGCCCCGAACCTCCCACATTGCTTGTTTCTTTATTTCCAAAGAATCTTTACTATGGAACCTGCTGTTTGCATTTGCCTTAACCTCCAAACCTTCAAGATTTTAAATCTCGTGGTAATAAACTACCTCTTACTTAAGATATCTGCGGTACTTAGTAGGCCCTTAGCCCCCAACTGATCTTCCCAGTTTTTAGAATAATTTATTTTATGTCTTTTGATAGCCATAATATATTTTTTTGTGCGTTGAATTTTATTTTTTAAAATATTGTTTTAATGTGCTTTAAGTTAGATAGGTCATAGATTTAGTAAATGTTATTTTTGACATATGTGATCTCACGAAAAGCGATATATAAAATACAAAAATGGCCGCTGATTCTATATAGTTCATAAAACCCTCTGGGCATTTTAAAAACAAAATAAATAAAGGACAGGTACATACAATAGTATGATTGGTTGTTTTTTCAGATTTCTGAAACTTTTCTTTTTATGATCACTTATACACAATCAAGTTCCTACTTTCATGTGCCCTGATTTATTAATAATTTTTATAAAACATTACTATTTGTACTTGTAAATGTACACCACCGATTTTTGATATATAGTTGGATCAGTATAAAAACGAAAATTCAGCTCTTTTTTTAAAAAGGATAAAAAGTATCTAAAAAGGTTTGATTTAAACTGGCGGCCGTCTTTGTTTTTATAATGTGCCATATAAAAAGCAAAGACGGCCACCACTTTAAATCAAACCCTTTTAGCTAATTTTTTCTTAAAGCATCGATTTTTTATTCTTATACTGATCCAACTATACTTTATTAGCAATAAACCCTTTTTTGTTGCATTTTATGGGATGTAGTTTTGGGTTTTGAGTAATTTTGGGTACACTGCGCAATTCGCATTAAAAAAGTTAAGTCGTAGGTGTACGCGTAAAAGCATCCTAAAGAAGGCCATTGAATCTATAATCAAAAATGAAATTGGTTGGTTTTAATTTAAAGAGACAAACCCGAAATTCATTTATATTTACCTTTATATCTACGCCTCGATGACCTTTTTAACTTTCCGCTGCTTCTGTCAGTAAAATGTATCTGTCGCGTCTTCCGTCATTCCACTTTTCGCATTTTCTTCGCCCCTCTGCCCGCCCCATCTCCTCATCCCTTACGACAAACGTGTGTTGTTTAGGTTTTCTCACTTGGCTTATTGATCGTTCTAAAAGTCGCGTTTACTGTCTGATTGAGGACCGTGCTCTGTCCGAGAAAAGGTAAATGTGTGTTTTTTTATTATCTTAAATAGAATTTTGGGGTCTTGGAAACAGATACAATAAAAGGTAAATTGGGTATTTAATTGCCTTCTTAATGGAATGGTGTTAAATCAAAAATGCAATAGATAAAAATATTTACTTGTAATCTTTTTAGAATTTCTGGTCAAGTTGGCCCGAAAATGTGGGGTACCCTTGTATAAATTTCCAAGAAGCGGAAAATTTATATAAACGTTGAGAATACCATTATAATGAAATTGTGAAAAATCTCCTTCGATCCCATGTGTGCAATAAGTTTTTTGGATTTTTTGGTGAAACGCTAATTTTTATGATAAAAATAGCTTAGACAAAAATTATGGATCTTTTAATTGTCTACAAAAATTATCTTTATACTTTTCCCCCTAAAATTTACCATTTCTGAAAAAAAGCGATTCTAAAATTTACTAAAGTTTTTTTCCTATACTATGCACACGTTTCCAAACCACCTCTGAGGTAGTGTACTTGACGCGTTCTTTTAACGTGGTTTCCCCAGTAGGCCTACTTTACGGTCTATTTCATAAAATCATAGTAGAATAAAAGGTCTTCTTATTCAAAATCTATGATACCCAATATTTAAATCGTAATGTATTTACATTTATATCAGCATTGTCTGCAACATACTAAATAAACGTGACACTTTCTGGTGGTAAGATATAAGGTTGACGATGAAAAACTGTTGCTGCCTCGTACATCATAGTTTCATTATAAGATGCGCACATACCAAAGTACGAAAACATTAACATGAGACGTTTTGAGGCAAATCGTCGATGAAAAAAAAATGCGAGACCCAATTCTAGCTTGGACTTAAAAGACCGAGGGCGAACAGCAGTCATAATGCTATGACTAATGTTTATACATACTAATTTTGTATGTTCTAAATTGAACCGTTTATTTTTTAAAATAATTATTTGTTTCAAAAAAGTGACCCTAAATATGGTTATTTATATCTCTAACATACGACCTGGTGGAAGGTAATGAGAATTATCAATGATTTCCGATTGAGTATCTTTCCGAATGATTGCTACCGCAGCTTCCGGGGTCCTTAATGGCTTTTCTTTGCCATTATTTTTTTCACTCTAAATATCATGATTATTGTCAAAAAAACATACAAATTATAATTGTCCCGGTTTTCTTTAAATGAAAGTGTAGTAACTTTACAAATTCTACGCCAAAATTTCTGTATACCGAAAATAGCGATGACTGTCAGTTTACACTGAAAGAATTAAAAAATGTTTAAAAATTCAAATATAGATATCAGAAATATCAAACTCCGATTAAAACTAAATTATAGTAATAAAGTCATAAATCTTGGAGTGAAAAAAATCTTGTTATTTTTGGATTTTTTTTTTGCAAATTTAAGGTGATTTGAGATTCAAATTAATAAAATTACAGATTTTTTAAATTTACAATGAATAAATAATATTAAAAAACTCAAATATCACATTATTAAAAAAAAATACATTTTCGTTTATATCTCCTTTATTGTTTATCCTATTAAAAATATGTATATAACCTTTTTATAGACAATTTGAAATACTGTTTTTGTTCCATAATATTTTTTGTATCTCCCATAGTTTATGCCGGTAAATGTACAGGGTTATTCATTTTAAAGTAAACAGGGCTTTATTTTTAAACTTCCCTGTACTTTCGTGTATTTTTTTCCGTAGAATTCAATAATCTAATCAGAAAAACATTTGAAACCAAAACAAAAGAGTTACAGCACGAGTGACGTATTTTTTAAATGGAATACCCCGTATATTTTCATATTAATAGATAGAGATTTTCACAAGTAATTCGGTGATATAGGGGTTTATTTCCTGCGGTTCTGCTGCAATTGTGTAAAAACTGCATGATACTATAAGGATAGTTTCACCTAAAAAACCCTGGCTGTCACAGGTGCTTATTTGTTAAAGTCAAGAATTTTAAAAATACGTCCATTACTTTTTGGAATAGTTTTATAATGAGGTTTTTATCAGAAGAACGGCTTCAATTTATAATTCTCTATTATAAATGTGGAGAAAACGCCAGGGCAACACAACGAAAATATGTAAGGTCTTATTCGAAGAAACAAAATCGTTACATATTAGAAAAAGTTCTACAATGAGAAAATAAAACCGGGATCGAGCTATTCTAAATTATTTTACTTTGTATCCCATAAAGTCAATTACTGACGCATTTAAAGACTTAAGTATGGCCCTGCAAGAAAGAGAGTAACCTATGCGACGGTTCAGAGAACACTAAAATATTTTAAGTATCTTCCATATCACGTTCTTCCATTGCAGCATTTAACACGTGAACAAAAGGAACTTTGCTTTCAATTTGTTTCCCAAATTTTAATCCATAAACAAGATAACGATCCTACCCTGTTTCAAACGATTCTTTGGACAGATAACCGCCCCTGGAATTTAAAATACGCACAGCTGGGCAAGACAAAATCCCAGGAAATTCCAAAAGATTAAATACCAAGGGAGGTCTTCTCTTCATGCCTGGTGTGGTGTGCTTAACAATAGAATTGTCGGGCCAATATTCTATGATGATCCTTAACTGGAGAAAGATATCTCAATCTTCTTGAAAACGATATTGAGGACATTTTAGAAGAATTGCCACTCGAAACGTATGGCAAGATAATTTACATACATTTACAATAATAAACAAGACGGAGCGCCGCCCCATGCTGTTCGTCAAGTTTTGCAGTATCACAATCGCCGATACAATCAGTGGATTGGACGTTATGCCACTATTAGATGGCCACCTAATAGTCCAGATATTACATTTTTTTACAATTTTCTATGGGGTACTTTAAAGAATGTCGTTTACCAAAATGAGAACACAAACACGGGAGAAATGATAGAAAAAAATGAAAATGAAATTAATCGTCTTAACCAAGAATTTCAAATAATATCGGCGAGCTTAGAAAGGCTAAGGGAGGGGGGTTATAAATCATGTTTCGAAAATAACGGGGGTCATATAGAACATTTAAATTATTGGTAATATTGTAATTTTTTGTTTTAAGTAAGGTGTTAAAATTACCACCATATTTTACCTCGTATTGTATTTTATTTTTTTTTCCGTTTATTGTAATTTTGCTGTTTGGTTTAGAAATAGATATATCATATCATTTTTAGCATATAATATAATTTGAAGCCTTCTAATAAAAACTTCATTATAAAACTACTCCAAAAAGTAATAAACGTATTTTTAAAATTCTTGACTTTGGCAAATAAGTACCTGTGACCTGCGGCAGCCAGATTTTTTCAGGTAAAACTATTCTTATAGTATCATATGAGTTTTAAATACGTTACATGTATTTCCCCTCTCAAAAAGCTAGAGCTAAATTTAAAACCCCCTGTATACACTTGTGTAGGATCCGTCCAATTAACAACCCTTTGACCACCACGCAAACGATATCGAGCATTAGAAACATAAATTCTATGCCAAAACTCCCATTAACCAAATAAGACCGAAGTCAGGTTATACTGGAAAACAGTGGAAATAATTCATAAATTGAATGTTTCACAATATTTAATTGTTAATTCAACATGAGTAGGCCGTGGCGGGCAGGGCCGACTGGACCCGGTCTTAAGAGGGAGAGGTAATTAAGTTTGTTTTCTATTATATTCTGCCGTATAGGTACCCGCTTGACCGACCGCCATTAATAATTCAATTATTTTGGCAGCAACGTGCACAGTGGCGTTCATACACGTCGTTCAAAATTAAACAAAATCTGTCCGAAAGTCCATTTTTGTGCCAAAATAAGTTAATCAATAGAGAATGTATGAATAATTTTTATTTTTGGCCGCGGTTTTTTTAATGATAAATTTATGTATACAGGGCGACCCAAAAACAAGTTATGACGAGTAACTTCATTTTTTGTAATGGAAACACATATTTTTTTTCTTTTTAAATTCTGTTAAAATTTAAGTATCTTTCATTTTTTTGTCCTATACCTAACTCAAGGATATCAAGATATTTACGACGAACATAATTCAGTAACTAAACCTAAAATTTATGTTGTTAAAATTTGTCAAAAATTTAAACATTTGTGTTGTAAAATTGTGTTTTAAATTTTCGCTGATTATTAATGTCTTTTTTGTTATTAATTCATCCAAAAATGGTTCTTTATTTGACAGAAAAACAGAGAATCAAATTTTGGGTTATGAGAGATGTGAGATAGACAACGACACAAGAAGAAGTTTGTGTTTTATTTAATAATATATCCAGATGAAAATTTTATGCAATCCACAGTTTCTAAAATTTTAAAGAAGTTTTCTAAAGTTGGACACGTTAGAGATAATTTACGGCACCGCTCTAAGGTGTCCGAGGTAGTGCAATTGAACGTGCTATTGAATTTTCAAGACAATCCGCATACGAACTCAAGAGCGGTGGCTGCTGTTAACGACATCTGCCACACTTCTGTTCTGAAGTACATGAAGATTCATAAATGGCATCCGTACAAAGTACAGCTAGTTCACGAATTAAACGAGAACGATCCTGATCATAGAGTTGAATTCTGCGCTAACATGATGGCCAGGTGCAATGCAGATAATTATTTTGCCGATCATATTATCTTTTCGGATGAAGCTACCTTTACACTCAAGGGAACCGTCAATAAGCAAAACTGTCGCTACTGGGCGCCCCAAAATCCGCATTGGATTATGGAGGCCCACACTCAATATCCGGAAAAGGTAAATGTTTGGGCCCAAATAGTATTTAGAATTGCTCATGGATTTGGTTCCGGTTCTTGTTGAGCTATATCCAGATGAAGATCGTCCTGACGCTCCCAATGACACTTATGGTTCAGCAAGATGGAGCACCTCCTATTACCAGCGAATTTAGGACATTTAAAGACATTTTCCGAAAGATGGATTGGGCGACGAGGAGTAATCGAATGGCCGGCACGATCACCTGACCTCACGCCTTTGGATTACTTTCTTTGGGGTTATCTTAAGAGTAAGGTGTACTTTAACCGACCAGCAACTATCGAAACCTTAAAAGAAAAAATCCGGAATGAAATAAGAACAATTACCCCAGAAATGATTCAAAATGTCAAACAGGAGTTTATTCATCGACTTGCTTACTGTCAAGAAGTAGATAGAATCCAATTTGAACATTTAATTTAATTTGTTGTTTTACTTTTTTTATTAAATTTATTGATATATCCGATCGTAAATATCTCGATATCTGTTGAGTTTAGGTATAGGACATAAAACATGAAAGATACTTAGAATTTTAAGCAGAATTTAAAAAAATATGTGTTTCCATTACAAAAAATGAAGTTACTTGTCATAACTTGTTTTTGGGTCGCCCTGTATACATGAATTAATCGTCAAAAAAACCGCGGCCAAAAATAAAAATCGACGTGTCCGAGGATCTTCGCCGTAGATTTTCGAGCTATTAGTTGTGTGGATTATTCCATCCAAAACTTTCACACTGTATATGCACTGAGGTAAAACCGCTGGGCAGCGTGGAGAGGGAATAATGCAGAGGTTCCGCTGATGGTCTACCTAGGGTTGCCAACTCGTCACAGAGCTAAAGAAGAACAGATAAAAAAATTTTAGCACTAAAATTTTTTTGAAAAACATATTTTAGCATCTTAATTTATGTCGTTCGGTGTTCAATAATAATAGCAAATTATAAATTTTGTTATGTTTTGAATTTTATAAATTGCTATTTTTGCTTATGTTAAGTAGGTATTTTGTTTAATAATTTATTTTTAAAATATCTGTAATAATTAGAAATTTATGTTCTTTTGCGGAATTAAAAAAATTAAATATATTATGTAGGAAACGCACTCAAAGAAAACACTAATTAATTATTATTTTTTTAATAACCCAATTACTGTGAGACCTGAAAGTACCCAAAGCTGTAAATAAATCTGTACAGTTTTCTTTTCTTAGGTCTTCGCGGATGCTTTCGAGCGAGAAAAAGTTTATCACGATTCCGACGTGGGAACCCGCTAAAAATGGCCGACCAAAGTCCAAAAAATGAGTTTTCCGCGAATATCCGCCAAAATATGCGAATTGGAGAATTTTTGTTTTGACAAAAAATGAAGGTCACCTCGAAATCTACAAAAAAAAAAAAATGTTCCCCACCATTTTTTTCGCAACATCAAATTTTTTCGCAAAAACGGCCGTCGAAAAATCCATAACATTTCACACTGCATAGATATGGCTAACGGCTAAAAAATGCGGATGGGCAAAACAATTTTTTTATCAAAACGTAAAAAAGATGGTAAAGGAAATTTTCTAGGATCATTGAACACTTGCTAAGGTCTTATTATAAAAAAGAAATGTTAATAACAAACCATTTTTTCACAAAATATCAATAAATTGATGGGATACTCTCAAATATTGTGAAAAAAAAACTTTGACCGCTTTTTTTAATATTCTAGAAAAATCAGAATGGACCCAAACTCATGAGAGGTACGGGTTTTCCCATTCCGATCAACTTTGAATGATTAAAAAATGTACATTATTGCCCGAATAATGGAACAATTCGTCCGCTCGCTTATAAGTGAATCGATGAAGATTCTAGCGGTAGAGCGGCAGCTGAAATGAGGGACTTTTGAGTCTCGTTATCTCGAAAACTATCGATTTTTCAAAAAAAATTATTAAAACCATTTTTGTAAATTACAAGGCGGTCTTTATTTTTTGTTTTAACAAAAATTCTCTAATTCGCATATTTTGGCAGATATTAGCGGGAAACCCATTTTTCGGGCCTTGAAGGGCCATTTTCAGCCCTTTTCCACCTGTTAATGTTGATATTTTTTTTCACTCGAAAGCATCCCTAAAGACCTTAAAATTGCGCCACAAGGAAAAACTGTACAAATTTATTTACAGCTTTGTCCCTTCATTTACTGGACTATAATGAAATGAAAAAAAAAACCTAAAAATGTTTTCTATAAAGTAACATAAATATATACTCTTGGCTAGAAAAAAATTATAATTTAAACTTATAAAGCGAAAAAAAAACAGTTAAAGTTTTTTTAGAAATTAACAGAAAAAAAAAAACCAAAAACTTAACAACGAAAGCAAGATACATAAACTTAAAAGGATTTTTAGAAATTAATGAAGGATGTATTCTTGGATAGAAAAAATAACATTTTAATAATTAAAAAAATTTACTTGTATTTATATTTTTGTGGGTCCTAGCTGCATCTAGAAGTGGTTCGTTGCCTATAATTGTCTGATAAAACTCTGAATAGCTTTTCTTTAAATTAACAGAGACAAGCAGTGAGATTATATGATTTCCCGCCACTTAATGTTCATTAAAAAAAAATACGTTTGGGAAATGTAGAAGTCGCAGGAATGCTTAGAGCGAAAGAAATTATTACAAATTAATTTTTAAGACTTGTTATATTTCGAAAAATAAATGACAATTTTTGACTAAATGTGTAAGAATGCCTTTTTAACTAAATGAGTTTTTTAACTAACATAGTTTCGTCAAATCATTTGTCTAGGCTAACTGCGTCTTGTAAATTTAATTTCTCTATTAAACTGACAAAAAAGAAATAATAAAAAAGGAAACTTCTCTGAATGGGGTTTTAAAGAGAGATTTCTCAACTTAACCAATATACTATCATCGGTATAATCAAAGTTCTTTTTTTTTAATGTAGTTAAGAATATTATCATAAAAAAGTAAAAAATTATTTTCTATTTTTACTTTTTCTAACTTTAAGACCAAAAAACCTTTTATCCTTTCTGGACCTAATTTTAAACTTTTAAAGTTTTCTAAATGTCGGAAAAGATCAATATATGTAGATTTATTGGCCACCAATTTTGAAATCGTTTCTTTAAAAATTAACTACAGAAAGAATGACAAATTGTGTTCTATACAGTAGGACAAAGGACAAAAAACATTTTGGCTCAAAGGAGGACAGTCCTCCCGGCTGGACGACAGTTGGCAACCCTAGGTCTACCTGTTCTAATGTCGCTTAATCCCCGTTTATTATTTTTAGTTTTAGCAAATTATTGATTAATTTCCAAAATAAATCAAGGTTAACGTAATTTTTAAAAGAATAACTAACCTGGGTAACAAAAAAAATCAGTTAAAAAAACCCAGAAGCAACCAAAGAAAGCAATAAAAGAGTCACTAAAGGAAAATAAAAATGTCATTCAATAAGTAGTATGTAAAAACTATTCAATACATTTTACTTTTAAAACTTTTTTTATAAGAAATTAATTATAATATAAATGACATAATAACAGGCTTGTATTTATCTTTTTTAATAATTATCCCTTTCTTTTATTTTCGTTTTTTGCTAAAATACTAAAGCATTACTTATCTTTTTCTTTTGCAAATGCTTTACAGATTTTTGATTTGTGGAATTATGTGTTTTTAATTTATGTTCAATGTTTTTTTATGCGCTTGGTTAATGGTCTGGAAGTTTCACCTAGTTAAAATTCATTACATTCACAAAAGATCTTATTTATAACATATACATTTGTATTTGTAGTTTTTAAGGTATAGCTATGTTTTTTGGCATTAAATATCTCATGGTTTTTTTATGTTTGAAATATGGTAGAATTATTAGATTTACTGCCCATTCGTAAAATTTTGATTTAGCAATCTAGGAATGCATGTCTTATACATTAATTTTATCTTAAAAAAATTGGCATACTTCCCACAAAAAATAAATAAATATTTAAATATTTTGGTTGTTTTTTTTTTCTGTTTTAGGCCATCTGCAAAAGTTAATAGGGGTCAACAGGGCTGAGCATACTTAGTTCCTATACCCCGAGACCGGAATCGAAGAGGTCCCATTGTATAAAGATTTTTGTCGAGTACCCAACGGGGAGTTTTAAATACATAAATCCGTCAAAACAATATAAAATATATCTATTACATTTCTTCTTTTCTTGTAAATTGTTCTATAGTTTTGTGGCGGATCCATGTTTTAGTTTGTTTTATTTGGGTTACTCGCCTTTTTACTTTTGGAAAAAGGGACCCTTTTTGGGTCCCGGGGTATGCGGGCCCCTGGCCGCCCTATGGACCCCATAAATTTTTCATTAGTTTGTTTTATTTGGGTTACTCGCCTTTTTACTTTTTGGAAAATGGGACCCTGGACAGGGTCAGCCCGCATACCCCGGGACCCGGACCAAGGGGGCCCCCTTTTTAAAAAAAAAAAGGGGTAACCCAAATAAAACAAACAAAATTTCTTATGGGGGGCCCCTGGAAGGGGTAAACCCCCCGGGACCCCGGGATCCCTTTTTCCCAAAAAAAATGCAAAAAAAAAACTAAATTCTTTTTTTTGTTTCCCTTCCAAGGAATTTTCTAGCTTCGCCCCCGGTAAACCCGCCCCTGAAAAAGGGGAAAAACTCGATTTTTGATTCGTACTGTTTAAAGGGCATAGCTCGGGGCACAGCTACTCACTTTACCCGCTTAGCTAAAATTAAGTTTAACTTTTTTCCCACGCCGTATTGTGCCGGCCACAATACATTATTCCTTGAGGAAAAGTTACTCAAAACGTTGCTTTTGACCGCTTACCGGAAAATTAAGGATTCAAGAATACATACGGCCGGCACGTGAGAAAAGGACCTTTGCCGAAAAATTGTTTGTAATATCATTTATAAATTGGATGGCCGAAATTCGTGCTTTTTGGAGCATTAATAATTTAGTTGTAAGAGAACAGGCGTATTTGTTTATTTTACTTGTTTAGGTGAATAAAAATTGTTGCTTAAACTGTCTATTTTACTAAATTGAGCGTAAAATTGTGGTAATCAGTTGGGACCACGTCAAAATTGACAGGTATATATTTGTTTAAAAAGTTTTGTCGTTGAATTAAAGAGGGCGCCATCACATTTGTTGTTTAACTGTTCTAAAAAACGGTAGTACTTTTTAATGAGCGAGAGAACAGACCAGATAATTCCACAAACTCATTCAACAAAAACTTCGAGGTAAAAATTCCAGATCGAAGTAAGTGGCAGCAACTCGATCTCCCCAGCTCGGTAGGGACATCATCTGGTATACGGATGGTTCTAAAACCGAGCAGGGAACTGGAGGCGTTTACAGTAAAATGAGAAATTTGCAATTCTCCATTCCACCAAGAACTCACAGTTCTGTATTACAAACGGAAATATATGCTTTTCTGCACTGTGCATAAGAAAATAACAGGAGGGCTTATAAAAACAAGCGGATTTGCATATATAATAGGCAGCCAAGCGTCACTGGGGGCACTAATAAACCCCAAGACAACGTTTAAGCTGACATGGAAATGCCAAAAAGAACTGGAAGTCATGGGAGAACGCAACAGAGTAACTCTCTTGTGGGTATCAGGACATTCGGGAATAAAAGGCAAATAAAAAGCGGATGAGCTAGCGAGGAATTATCCAAACCATACTTTGGACCAGAAACTGCCCTTGGAGTGCCCAAAACCACAGCACAAGGGAAATCAGCGAATGGATCCGAAAGAAATACTAGGAATACTGGGAAAACCTTAATGCGATTAGGCACGGAAAAAGCTTTATAAGGGGCATATCCAAAATAACGAAGGAAGAACTACTCAGAGAAAGTTGGAAAGGACTTCCCATAACAGGTAACCCTCCAACAAAGCACGATAACCTAAGAGGAAACCTATACAAAAGAAGGCTCATACAATGGGGACCCAATTTCAGAATGTGCGACGAGGGGGAAGAAACAGCCTACCATATCATGTCGAATGTGAAACATTGAATTCAAAAAGACAGGCATTATTTGGGCAACCAAAAATGAGCCACAGGAATATATAACCGACCAGTCTCGGGGTTATACAGACTTGTAGAAAGAACAAGACTTTTTTAAAAAAAGGAGATTAGGCACAAAAAGCCTAAGAGGCTGCGCTGCCTCAAGTAGTGAACCAAGGCGGCTCTCAGGAAAGAAGAAATGGTGAGTGAAACTGGGGTTATTGGTTGGCACCACATTATAATTGACAGGTATCTGTTTATTTAATAAGTTTTGCCGTTGAATAAAGAGGGCGCCATCAGATTTGTTGTTTAATTTTTCTAAAAATGGAAGTACTTTTTAATGAGCACATGTAAATTTTTATTTAGATCTGTCAACCATTTTGTATATTTACAATTGTTCACGGATGATGAGTCACATTTTAGTTTTTTTTTTTTTTAATAAAAACAAAAAGGTGTAGTACTTAACACATTTCCCATAATCTATTGTAGTTTATTGAAGAGCATGCAAATTTACGTCCATGGTAAAAACTTTAGATTTTTCGGTTACACCGTTTGCAAGTTAGATGCTAATATATTTTTAAAAATTGTTACTTTATTATTGCCTCATATATACGAACAAGAATTTAAATACCAGTTAGTTGTAAATTACCATTTTCATTTTTAAATTTAGTGCTTTATCATTATCAAA
>JAHBCN010006169.1:68152-90913 GCA_019359885.1 Listronotus oregonensis | reverse complement strand
TAAATTTTTGGGAATATTAATAGGTAATATTGTTTGGTAATATTGTGTTTTAATATTATTTGGGAATATTTATAGGTAATATTGTTATAAAAACTTATAAATACATTTTCTATTTTCAGGTACAGCTGGCTGAATATAGAAACAACTTTAACCCTTTTGCTGTGATGTCACTTCATTTTGTGTTCCTATGATACCTATGTAAATATGTATTATGTAGACAGAATCTGAAATACAGTTATATTCTATTCTATACATTCTCACCAGACATATCGCATGTACATTATACCTACCTCCTGCTGACCTCTGTGGCCCAATAACGTGCCTAACGACTGTCCTGGTTGGGCCGCTACTAGGTGTTCTGGACACCATCTGGTTGAGGACCTTTTGTTGAACCTGGGGAGTCCGCCGCACCTGCACGGGAGCCGACGCTTTAACGGAAGAGATGACGGCTCTTGGAGTGCTTGGCCCTGCAGCCAAAAAAAGTGTTTAAACTATTTTTTTAAATGTATAAATGAAGTGAATAAAATAAATAATGTTGCATTTATATCTTGAATAACCTTTGCGGGTAAGTCAATACAATCAAAATTTTATAAAATTTTACATGATTTGCATATACTCTGAACATGAAAACTTTGTTGAATAATTGTTTTAGAAAGAAACATCATTGATACAGGCTGAAATCAGCCGAAACGTCTGAAATATATTTTTTTTTACATGGAACTAAACTTGTTTTGATTGTTGAACCAAAAATCCAAAGAAAAAGGAAAAATACATATATACACACATAGAGGGTGTACCAAAAAACTGTAATACTTCCATTAATTTGAAATTTCAAAAATTTTTAAAGGTTTAATTTATGATTTTTTTATTTTTTTTTTTGTTATCTTGGGACAGTCCACGAAGGCTGGTGCCTAAGTACTAACATACCGTGGGTGTCTTAAGTGTGGTGAGAGGGAGTTTGTTCACATAACTTAAATATTTGTAGATTGGGGGAGAAGGAAAAAACTTCTGCGGCAGCAGGTTTCCAGTCTTGACACTCTGGGGATGAAGGAAACGAAGAAAGCGGGAAGTTCGGGATTTCTCTAACTGAACTGTAAAAGGATGCATAAAAGTGCATTCGTGTTGCTCTGTTGGGAGCGCCAGAGAGAAAATATTGGCCAATTCCTCTGAGCAGAAGCCGTGAAAATACCTATAGAAGAACGACAGATCCCCACAGCTCGACGGGGGGGCAAGAAGGGGAAGCCTTTCTGTGAGCGTTGGATCATTAATAAACAGCCCGCCCTTCTTTGAATGGAGTCAGAATGCTAAGTGTTGTAGAGGATGCCATTCCCCAGACAGAGCAATATTCTAAAGAGGGTCTGATTTTGATACATACAGAGTGTACAGATTGGAAGAAGAGAAATATTTTCTGGCTGGAAGGGGGGATCCAAGCTTTTTGAAGCTGCCGAGGTTTGGATGAATGGGTTTGGCCAGTTGAGGTTATTCTCAAAAGTAACGCCGACAAGATTAAACGACTCTTTGTTCTGCAAAACGGCGTTTATATGTAAGAGATGAGCATTGGAGACTTTTTCCGACAGCGAACATGACTGTGTTTTCGAGGCATTAAACTGAACAAGATTTTGGCGCCCCAATCCAAGATAAGTTTGAGGTCTTGAAAGAGATATCTGCATTGACCTGCGCTTGTTTTCAAATCAGAATTACAGGTGGTTAAGAAATTGAATACAAATGGAGGACTATCGTCAGAAAACTATGAATGGGATTGATTGTGGAAGAGAGAAGATCGTTAATGTGTAGAAGAAACACGTGGGTGCCAGCACTGAGCCCTGGGGCACCCAGCATTAATTTGGTAGAAGTGGAGGAATGACCATCTACACAATGATATACGTCGATTAGAAGGAAACTAAAGCCAAAGCAAAGCTTAGGTGGAAGACCGTAAGAAGGAATTTGTTAAAGAAGCCCATCATCCGGACCTGATCAAAAACTTTGGATATGTCAAAACAACGATCTGGGATTCACCAAAAATCAAGGGTCTTATTCCAGTTGTGTGGACAAAAAAAAAATATTGGTTCTTATCCAATTGTTTTAAAGATCTTATGTTTTCCAGATTACTTCAAGATTTGGGAATTAATGAATTTTTCCATTACTTGAACAACTGAAAGAAGAGATATAGGTCATGGTAGAAGGGAGAGTTTTGGATTTTTTTGGGGACAGGTTGCACACCCGGCTTTCAACTCTCGGGGAAAAAGCCCGTGTCGAAGAGTTTGAAAGAGGGCTAGTTAGGATATCCTCGGGGGCACATTTTTAAGACGATTGCTGGTATGCCATCCGAGACGATTTTTTAGTATTAAGAGGATAAAGAATACGCTTAATCTGTTTGACTTTAAAAATGATATCAGACATTTTATGAGAAACAGGGTCAACTGTTGGAAGAGGAAGATTAATAGGAGGATCAAGCTTAGAATTGGCAGCAAATTGTTTGGCAAATTAAAGAAAAACAAATTAGTGAAATATTAGTACCATCATGTAGAATTAAAAAAGATGAATACACATTATAAGAAATATTAAAAATGTTTAATTTTGGTTGAATTAATCAAGCCTTAACCTTTTTCATCCATTGGCTGATGGTAGAAAGGTGTCTTAAATCTGGATCTTAGACTATAGCGATATATTAAACATTAAGGTCTGATAAGTAATAGTACATTACCTTGCGACAACACCTTGTTCAAAATAGAACTTTCAGTCTTCATGCCCTGCGCGGTTGTATATTTGACCACTTTTCGGACCATTCCCACTGGAGTACTGGAAATACTCGAGTCAGATTTCACCGTGTGGTGGACAATGCTCGGTTTGATTTCTTTGTCTTCGGTAAAAAGAGGATCCTCCAACTCCATCTAAAAATAAGTTACTAAATTATTATACTCAAGAATACTTACACCATTAAAAAGGCTTCAAAATTAATATTACGATAAAAACATTAATAGATTTAATATGAAACAAAGTTTGTATCGAGCATTAAGCTATGTTTTATTATTAAAACAATGTTATTACATAACTTT
The DNA here is from genome assembly GCA_019359885.1 of Listronotus oregonensis. Taxonomy (NCBI): domain Eukaryota; kingdom Metazoa; phylum Arthropoda; class Insecta; order Coleoptera; family Curculionidae; genus Listronotus; species Listronotus oregonensis. The sequence goes on along the minus strand of JAHBCN010006169.1, from coordinate 87,857 downwards.
TTAGATAAAAATACCGTTTGTTCATTAAAAACAATTTTAATATACAGGGTGTCCCAACTCTATTTATTCATTAAATATCTCTGCCCCTGTAAATAATACAGAAAAAAAACTTAAGCTAAAAAATGTGCATTTGGTAACACTAATTTTATTAACAGTACTGGTAAATATACAGGGTGTCCCAAAAATATAGTTTTCATTGTTAAGTAAGTCTTTTTAAATGGGACGCTCTGTATATTTTGCCAAATTTTGACTCTACATTCAATTCTACGACAAAAATGCCAAATATATACATCAATTATTGCTGGTTTTTGAGATAATTAAATTTTGTAACTAATAAAGGAACTGGTCACTCTGACACTAAAAGAATTATTTAAAAATAATTATGACAAAAAAATAGTACTAAAAATCGGTGAGCAGTTTAAACATCTACTAAAGAATTATTTTCATTCTTTAATCATTTTTAATTATTGCTTGAGTAAATCACATAATACTACAATTATAGGTCGTTATCTTAAAAAACAGCAATAGTTGATGTATAGTTAAATATACATTTTTGATTTAGAATTGAATAAGAGTCAAAATTTGGGAAAATATACAGGACATTCCATTTAAAAAAACGTACTTAACAATAAACTATGTTTTCGGGACATCCTGTATATTTACCAATACTGTTAATAAAATTACCATTGCCAAACACACATTTTTTATTTTAGGTTTTTTTTTTGTACAGAAGCAGAGATATTTAATGTATAAATAGAGTTAGGACACCCTGTATACGAAAAATTGATAAGAAGTCCCAGAAAAAAGTTGTGGATAAAAATCTAAAAAAAAAAAATAGATTTAATCTTTATTTTTTTTGCATTTATTAAAAAAAAAGGTTTTTTAACTTTAGAAGGTGTCATTACTATAGAAAACTAAGATGGAAACAGTTAGTATGTCAGACACACACGTGGCGGCGCGACCGCTTGGCACATTTCCCATCAGGCATTGCAGGATTGGAATACCTTCTTATATACTATCTTACAGAAAACTTTTCTCAATAAAAAATGTTTACATATTTTTTCCAAAAACGCATAAGTTTCAACATAATTTGGAAATTTTGATAAACTAACTCATTCTGATAAACACAAGCCTAAATTTATAGCACTTTGTATTTTTTTATATTTAGGCACTCTAGAATCATTATCAATTATGTAATTGCTCTTACAAATGCAATTTTAAGAACAGAAATTTCTACACTCTTCTTGTTTTTATTATTTTTAAAATGATAACCCATACATTTGTAAGACATCTAAAAATATCTTATTTTGATCAAACATTACAAATTACACTAAATGATATTATTGCTTGGTTTTAAAGATGGAAGCTAGAAGTTAATCCTACAAAGACACAGTTCATGCTATTTCACCATAAAATACGAAATTCATCACCATCTATACAAATACAGAACCATCAAAAAGCCCACAGCCACATATAAAATACCTAGGCATCAATTTTGACAATAAGCTTAATTTCAAACACCACTTGACAAATATGAAAAAGAAAATGATTGCGAGAAGTAAACATTTTCGGTCCTAACAAATAGAAACCTTGGAATTAATATCAAGACTGCCTGCCACATATACAAGATGCTTTGTCAACCAATTATCGAATATGGTCAAATTATATTCAGTTCCTGTAGAAGCTGCCACAATAATAGAAGTAGCGGAACGAACAAGTCTCCGCAAAATTACAAAGATTAGACATCCAGATAATCCACTGCATAATCCAGCGAATGCATATTTGTATGAAAGGACAGGAATAGATCCTATTTCAGAGAGAATGAAAACACTTACGAAAAAATTTGCCAGACGACCAGTCAACTTTACAATAATGAAACCCCTCATTTTAAACTTCCCAGATAACTACACCAGGAGAAGACAGTATCCAGAAAAAACTGTATTTCAAACTTTAGTACACTATAGAAATGAACTTTAATCATTACTAATTTTCTTATATTGTCTCTAAAATTAGTTTTTTCATTATTTTAAACACCCTAATCTCTGTTACCACTGCCGTATGTACATATATATTGTTTTTTTGTAAATAGCCCTGTTTTGTATGCCATAATTATTAATAGTTAGTTTAGAATAAAATAAGTTATTTGTAAAAACTAAAGGCTGAAAGACCTCGGTCGATGGCCTTTTGGACATTTTTTTTTAATGTTTCAATAAAAATTGTTTAATAAAATAATCTTATTTTGATTTAAACCTATTCTTTACCTGACTATCACTGTTCTGCGAGTCAGACTCCGTGATTTCGGCAGCGGCCAGCTTGACAATGTTCTCCAGATCGTTGGTACTAGGGGCTCCGGCTTGCGGTTCCTCTTTGATCACTACGGGTTTATCGACATATTCTACGCCAGCAATTTTACCTAAAAATAATATTAAAGAAAATTAATAACTAAAAATGGATCAATTGCATCCAGTATGATCGTTTTCCTACCGACTTTTCACATGTATCTTGTGGAATCAAATAACAAAAAGTTTTACAACAGTTTTTACCTGTAGTTGGATCCAATACAAAGTCATCATCTGGATTGAGGTCGTCAAGATCCGGAATAGGTTCGTCCGGTCCGGGGAAAGGCAGCGGTTCCAAACCGTCGTCAGACTCGTCATCTTGCGGTGCCGCCGGAGGAGGAACCACAGATATCTCTGGTTTTTTGGTGATGAGTTTAGATACGGTTTCGGTAAGTGGAGGAGGTTTTTTTACTTCTTTGCGGAATTTCGAAGTGAATTTACTGCTACTAGAGAAATAGGGTTAATTAAGGACTGATATACATGTGTCCTACTCTAAAGAGATCAAACGTAACTATAAAACTGTGCAGCTAAATTTAAAACTTACTTTGGTGTATTGACCTTGACTGGATTGATCTTAATAGGAGTAGAAGTTACTACTGGCTTGGGGGACACCTAAAAGTATATAAAAAACCTTGTTATACCAAGTGAAAGAACATTGGTAGAGAGTTCTCCCTTTAAAAATCTCTTATGAAAATATAGTTTTTACTATAGATGCAAACAAAACAATGCTAAATTTTTGGTAATAGGTTGGACGCTCGCTTACTCGAGCGGGCGTTCATCAAAAGAAAATACATTCACATGCTGCTATATAAATGAACACTGTTGCCAAAGCTATAACAATGGTAACAGTAATTAGAAATTATTTTCGTAGGAAATAGGCCAAATTTGTTGTAACATTTTTTTTTGCTGTATAATAATTTAAAATCAAATCTATTCCATAATTTTACATATTTTATGGTTTACAGTTTTGGTATCTAATTCTGTGGAGAAAAGTTTTTTTCTACCTAAAGCAAATTAAAAATTTCGATATTGGTTTATAACACTTTGTCAAAAAGAAAATCATCTACTACTGATTCACCCATAATGCACACACTTATATACAGATAATTATATTAAACAAAATCCAGTAAGAATCAAAGATTTGGGAGTAATTTTATGGTAGAAAATAAATCTGCCTAAAAAATATTCATAAAATCTAAATTTAAAAAAATTATACTTTTATGAGAGCCGGAATACCGTTTTCTGGCGCAACGGTACGGCGCGTATGACACTATATCCGCGCTGGACCATCAACCGTCGTCGTCTCATCATATTTTGTAGTTGCAGAAGTTTTTTGGATTGATAAAACCTTCTTATTTTAGTGATTAGTGTTTATTAAATTGTGACTATAATTTTATGTTCATTGTTTGTTACTTATTAACTATCTTTTAGATGAATACTACAATGTTTATGTCTTTCTGTGGATCATTAAAAATAAATAAGGTTTACATATAGATACTCTTATTTCATTTAATAATTTAGTACGTTCTTTTAAAGGATGAAAGTTATCAATTACTAGGCAGACCAGGCAAATTTTAATATTTACAGGTCCTTCTAATTGAATAAAAGAAAGTACACTTTTATGTTAAAGTTCCTTTTTGCTTTTTCTGTGTTTGTTTAAAAAGAAATTAGATTTTTAGTTTTCAATCTCTCATGTAAAAAATTCTATACTTCTTGTTAAATTTGTTTATGTTACCTGCAAGAGGTAACACTATTTTATTGTACTTTTATACAAATCTTCCCTAAAATACAAATACCCAGTTAGACCCTTGCCGATTTCGATGATTTTTTGCATACAGATGCGCTGTTTACAAATCTAAAGTAACTTTTTTTCGACGTTTTATTTTTTCAGATATTAATCCTTACATACGACAATTAGATTAAACTCATTTACACTATCTTGCCCTTCTTTTATTACAAAATTGGTAATCATACAATGTTTGAAATTTATTTTAAAAAATCGTGTTTTCATTTATTTTACTAAGATTTTTGGTAAAAATACAAAACTCCCAAAAATATCGACCATTTAAATAGAAGGCTGTAAAGTGGCGCCATCTATTCTTTCCATATTTAATCAGATAATATAAAATCCAATATTACAAAATATTTTTAGATATTCTATAATAGTATCGTTTAATAACCAACAATTTTGTGCAAAAAATAAAAAAGACAGTGAATGTATAGGTACTTTGAATTTGACATTTGATGATGTCAACTTTATACATGGCAACAAAGAATTATGGAACTCCGGACCTGACCTACTATTCATTGCGCAAACTCCGCGGGGCCGTTTACCCTATTCCCGCTGCCCTGCACGCCCAGACAATTTTGTTCTACAGCATTGGCCTTTCATATACCTTTAAACTTTCTTGATCCATAGTGAAAACTATAATTGTCCTTTTCGAAACTGCTACTACAAAGTACTTATCTGTAAATATTTTAAAATAATACCTGAATAATTTGCTTGGTAGTGTTTCCATCCTTTTTGACGATTTTAATTTGAGTCTGTCCAATTTTAGGCGCCACTTTCACAATGGTCTGGCCGCCACTGGTCGCCACTTTGGAAGTGGTTGAATCTAATTTAATGATTCCTAAAAGAAATATTAAGATGTCAAATAAAAATAAAGGCATTTCTTTTATTTTTTATATTCAACATTAATAAACATTATTTGGACTTTAGAAAAACAACGTTTCGGTGAGCAATCTGTCACCGTCTTCAAAATATGAAACAATGAAAACCTGTTTAAAAGAAAAAGAATGGAGATTATTTAAAATTACGAGCGTTCGCAAAGTTGAACTTTGCGCACTTGTTAGGAAAATAAATATTTCATTACCTGCTGTTTTAGACATAATGTAGACTCCTGAACTTAAAGAGGGCAGCTGCTTTTGATTTATTCTTACTACACCATTGGCGTCCGGTATCAATATGTTAGAGGGCAAAACTTGCTGCGCGCCGGTGTTCCCGTTTTTAATTGGCGTTTGTCTCATCGATGACGTTACTAAAACATTTTAGGAAATATTTTAAATATACTGAATGATCAAAAAAAGAAGTGAGGTCCATAATAAAAAAAATCCTTACCTTTTTTAATAGATATTTTGGGCTTCATCTCCTCCTTGTCAGAATAATCCGAATCATCTTCCAACTTGATCCTTTTTTCGTCGTAGTCTTCGTCACTGCTGTCGCTGTCGAGTTTCCGTTTAAATCCAGCAGCTCCTCCCGAATCCTCGTCCGAAATGTTGCCGCACCACTGTTTCACTTGGTTTAGCGCTTTTTGCTTGCTCGACCGTTGCGGGCGACTGCTACAAAAAAACACGAATATTATTATCAACTGGAAAATGGGTACTTTACTAGTAAAATGGGATATTTTTTACTAGCAATACCTCAAGAGATTAAAATTATTACTGGAAATTTTTTCGAGCTCATGAATATTTTGAAAATTATCCCGAGTCTAGGACGAGGGATAACTTTCTGAAAATATTCATGAGCGAGAAAATAATTCCGGTTTTAATTTAACCTCGCGTGATATTCTGTAACAGATGGATCCAAAACCGAGCAGGAAACTGGAGCCGGCGTGTACAGTCAAATGAGGAATTCACAATTCTCCATTCCACACAGTAATGCCGACTGTCGAAATCCTGGCCACAACTCAAAATAATTTTCAAAATAGACAATCAGTAGTACAACATAGTTTTCGACCCCGCTGATTACAAATTTAATATCAAAATACAAAAATTCAAGATGGCGGATCCAATATGGCGGACCAAATTTTAAAAAAGTGGGATTAATTTAACATAAATTGGTATATTTGGGTTTTCCCGATTCGTTTTAAAATCTCAAGATGGCGTATAGGGACCAAATTTTAAAAAGGTTAATTTAACATAATTGTATATTTGGGTTTTACTCGAGATTAAATTTTAAAAATAAAATTCAGATGGGGACCAAATATAAAAAGTATGATTAATTCAACATAAATTGGGATAATTGGGTTTTAGACCTCTCTGCAAGTACCGTTTGAAACGGGCCTCCAAACCGGAGTTGGTACTAGTAGGTGGATTTGAAGGTTAATTTACAAAGGTTACAATATATACTTGCGGGAACAGTGCAAAAGAAAGCGTGGAATTCGTAACTTATTCCTATTTAAGGAGCATTTTTTAGAAAAAAAATATAATTAATGATTTCATAATGATATTATTTTTTTTTAATAGTACATATCTCCTGGAACACCTTTCATATTAAAAATATTCGTTTCACTTATTGAAAACACAAATATTTATCTCTAACGGCAATACTGTTTCATAGTCTGCCCGGCTGCACGCTCCGCTAACAATGAATTGTCGCGTTTGACCTGAAATACAACGGACGAAATGAACAGCTGATTGTCCGCATGGCCGGCATTCAGTAGTCCCAACAACAACTGGAGCCAACCTGATAGTTCAAAATTCCCATTTAGACACTTTATTTTTTTCCTTTTTGGCCACATTTTCAAGAATCTGCATCACTGTGTTCCACTAGGAACACACAGTTTTGTATTTCAAACGGAAATATATGCTTTACCGCAGTGTGCAAAAGAAAATAACAGGAGGGCTTATAAAAACACGCAGATCTGCATAATAACAAACAGCCAGGCATCACTAGGGGCACTAGTAAATCCCAAGATAACGTCCAAGCTGACATGGGAATGCCTAAAAGAACTGGAAGTCTTGGTAGAACGCAACAGGGTTACTCTCCTGTGGTACCAGGACATTTGGAAATAGAAGGCAAAGTTAAGCAGATGAGCTAGCGAGACAGGGATCATCAACATGATACTTTGGATCAGAACCTGCCCTTGGAGTAACCAAAACCACAGCATGAGGGAAAATCCGAGAATGGATCCGAAATAAACACAAGGAATACTAGGAAAGCCTCAGTAGAATAAGATATGAAAAAGGCCTTATAAGGAGCCCATCCAAAAGAATGAAAGAAGAACTACTTAGACAAAGTAGGAAAAGACTTCACATAACAGTAGGGTTGCTAACAGGGCACAATACCCTAAGAGGACACCTACACAGCTCATACAATGAGGACCCAAGTTGCAGAATGTGCCACGAAGGGGAAGAAACAGCCTTTCATATCCTGTGCGAATGTAAAGCGCTGTCACAAAAGACAGGCATTATTTGGAAAACTGAAAGTGAGCCCACAGGAATATATTAACCAACCAGTCTCGGGGTTATACAGAAATGTAGAAGGATAATAGGAGGATTGGTATAAAAGATAATTGGAAATTAGGCCCAAGAGGCAGCGCTGCCTCCGGTAGTAAGTCAAGACAGCTCCCAGGGAAGAAGAAAGGAAATTCAGTAAAAAAAAACACTAAATTGTGGTTAAAATAAATCTTTTTTTTTTTAAATCCCAACATTCTAAAACCTTTTAATACCATACTACCAACATGTAAATTAAAATTTAATTCCCTGTCAAAGATAACACCTAAATCATTAAAATGGGTCACAGATCCAGAGCAATATCATTTATTTGATATAGAAATATCACATTTATTTACATTTAAAGTTAAAAAAATTGTGTTACACCACGCCACTAAACAATCTAACTCCTGTTGAATTGATGATGTGACGAAGAACGAATAACAGCATAAAATTTTATATTGTCGACTTTATAACACATTAATAAAATTTAAAAACATTTATTATATAATTTACAAATAAAAGAAATGAAATGGGTCCCAAATGAAAACTCTGAGGAATACCAGAAGTCACGGATATGTGCTGCGATGTTGCAGATATTAATATTCTTCTTTCCTTGTCTAATATGATATGATAGGTATAAAACAAGCTCACATTTGAATTTTAAACATTACAATAGAAAAAAAAAACTTTAGGAAAATTTGAGGAAGCAAAATACACACAACATCAAATTTGTGGACCCCCCGTATATAATCTATTTGCTGTATGTTTATTGCGATTTTTTTGCTAGGCAAAAAAGATGAGGTATTTGGTAAATAAACAAGATCAAAAATATTGACAGATAAAATATTTTCTAGTTTTACTAAATTTTTAAAACATATTAGTCAGTTTTATTGAATATTTCAAAGAAGATTTCATAATTTTCTTTCAAAATAATGACAAGGACGTGAAATTAATGGTTTTGATAGGGCAAGAATTGTTGCTCCATGATGCTGGACATTCCCAAACATCATACACAGGTTTTAAAATTCCAAGATCGTCAATTGTGCGAATAGTTAAAAGGTACCAAGAATTTGGGACAGTTAAAAAGAAGAAAAAGAGTGGTCGACCTTTAACACATAAAGGGGAGGACGATATTTGGTTCAATATGCCCGAAACACCCGAACTGTTTCAGCTCCAGCCCTTAAGCTCACTTTAAAGGTACGTTTCGCCGTATTATATGTCCTCTACAGTTAAAAAAACTGCATCTGGCAAATCCGTGCAACAAGGGTACCTACTTCCACGACACCGAGCTGCCCGCTTACATTGGGCGCGAAACATAGGAAATGGCTTTGCGGCAGTGGCGATGGGTTTTATTTACAGAGAAACCAGTTGACTCAGAGTGATGACAACAGGGATCGGCGAGCCAGGGTAAAGGGAGACTAAATTTTCCCGGGGGGTTGCCCCCTATAAGGAGGGACAGTAATTTTTTGGGGGGAAAAATCATGTTCAATCGCCGAACGCCATTTTCATACCTCAAATATGACAAGTCGAGTTTATATTGAAAGTGTCATCAGGCCCCCATTACCCAACTTTTTGGGCGAAATTTCATTTTTCATGGACGAAAACGCCCAACATCGCGAAGGTTCATGACCTTGAACAAGGACATATCAGCCATAGACGGCCAGCTAACTCGCCGGATATAACCCGATTAAAAAGGGGGATCTAGAGGGTTCACCCCCCATTAACTCCCCCAAAAAATGCGGAAGAGTTGTGGCAGGGAGAAGGGGAAGGGAAAAAATTTTCCTAAAGGGAAAATCAAGCTTGATTGTTTCAATGCATACTGTAATATGCTACTGAGAAACAGAGGAATCGTACGACTTGATTGATGTTCATCTTGGAAAAAAAATGTTTTTTTTTTTTTGTAATGATTTTACTTAAAAATGCAATATTTATTTTTTATGTTGTTTAAATAATTTTTTAAAATTTTTTTAACAATATTGTTATTAAAAAAATAACTTCACAAATAAATATACTTTAAAAAACATTTACTATTTTTTTTAAAAAGGAAATAAATTACAGAATACCGTGGGGCCCAAGATTTTTGATGTTGTGGAAAATTTTCCCCAATTACAAAACAGTGTTCTAAACCCTTTTTTACTAAAGGATGTACTTACCCAGAACCACCAGCAAATCATCACTGACACCACCAACCATTGCTTATTTTAGGGGGAGTCCAGTTTGGGGATGGGTATAAAGTTGCTACTGTTCGGTTTGACGGCTTAGGATTGGGGTTCCGTTTTGGGGGCGACAACGCCGCCTGCTTGGCTTTTTTCCTTCATGCCTCGTTGCTCTTTTTGCCCCAGCAGGTTTTGCTATGGGGTTGCTTATGGGCTCCATGTGTTCGAGTCGCTGTAAAGTCATATTTAGTTCCAAATAGAAGAACTGTCGACCGTTGGGAAAATTTGTTTTTATTAAAAAAAAAAAATCACTGATTTAAATTAAAAATTAAATAAATCATGATTTTTTTTTTAAAATTTAACAATTTTCTTTTTTCAATACATTATATTTCCCCCTTAAAACTACAGATTATTGGGGTATTTCCCCCTTTTTTTAAAAAATAACTTTTTCAGAGGGGTCCCGAACGAGAAAATTTTTTCGCGGGTTGTTTCCCCTTTGACCTATAAAAAACTAATACAACATATTTTTAAGGATGATTTAAAATTACCCCTACAAAAACTTTTAAAATTTCAAGACCATAGATCAGGGATTAACAAAACCATTTTATAAGTTATAGGTTGAACCCATCCACAAAAAAACAACTTATCATCCGATGAAAAGAATCTGGGCCTAGAATCCAAAAATTTAAATTTATGGAAAACAGGTTGCTACCGTTATAATCAAAAATCCGCTCCCGTCCGTTTAAAATGTAATGTTTCGCAAAAAGCGTAAGGCCAATTTATTGGTGACTATCAAACAAGTCCATGAAATCAAAAAAAAAGTGCCAAATTTAAAAAAATTTCTTTCTGCAATTTTAACCTCAGCTTTTGTACTTTTAGGCTGGTGCATTCTGACTTAAAAAACAAACTGGGGGCAGAAAAAATGGAAAAAAAGTGTTTTATTTAAATATTATAATGAAAATGCAATTTATATCTGTATTTATTTTTCAAAAAAGTAATTTAAAAAGTTAATTAGTTTAAATTTCATTAAATACGTAAATACCTTTGTTTTTATATCTTATTTTGATTTAAATCTTAATTTTTTAAATTAAAAAAATCGCCTGATTTAAATCAATTGATTTGAATCAAACCCTGTTTTCGACAGTCCTGAATATTGTCGAAGTGACAAAAAAAATATGTCAATGAATAACATTATTTCAATAGTAATATATATTAAGAATAGAGTTATTTCTAATAAAATGAATAGACTGAACGAACTACAAAACAAGACTGTTTTGATTTGAAAAAATTTCCGGGAAATTAACTTGCCAAATAGCGGCTCCTTAAATAGAAAACCATCCTTTCCCAAAAAATACCGGGGGGCCCTTAGCCCAAAAAAAATTCCTGGATCTTTTTGGGGGAAACAAAGACGTCGCGTCAAGGAAAGATTAAATTTTAAAAGAAAACCCGTGCTCCCGTGAAGAAACTATTTTTACCGGCTGTTAACAAAGAGCAAAAAAGTGTAATTTGCTTTGCAGTATATACGGGAAAGGGGTTTGGGATTTTTTGGAAAAAAATGTAATTTTACGGATAAGAAGACCTTTCAACCTTTTTAATTGGCGAGTTGGAGTGTACATCATTAAATATTATTATTATTATTAAACCCTTAATTTTTTTATGTCTTTCTGTTACTTTAACAGATTTAAAAAACGAAATTTTCAATATTCTTATTAAACGGGCAATTTTTGAGGAAGAGTTTGCATTTTTCAATTTTATTAAAAATTAACCCATTAAACATTTACTTATTTAAAAAAAACACGTTTTTTACCAGTTCAATTGCCTAAGCCCTTTTAAAGGAAAAAACCCAGTCTATCAATTTAAAAAAATATGACAAAAAATTTAACCTAAATGTCCAAATTTTTTTGCATATAACTTTACAAGGGGCAATAATATTAGATATTCACCTCATTTGGTTACAAAGTTTGTTAAAATTTTTTTTTTAGGGTGACTGTATTCTAAGTCACCAGATTTATCAATAAGATATACTATTATAATTCATTAAATTTTTTACTTACTGTCCGAAATTCTCCCATTTGATTTTTATACTCCCAAATCTTCCCCCCTGGGTTTAAAACCCGTTTAAATAATTTTCCCGACGACGTACTCTTCTTTTTTGGGTAGACAAAATTTTTGTAGTCGAACTGCTTTATTTGAGTTTGGTTGTTTGCTATTAGTAAGGGGAAGCTTTCCCAAAACCCAGGCCCCACAGAGAAAAGGGGGTTAGGAATGTGTACAGGTAAATAGTGCAAACTAAGTAGCATGCAAGACACACCATACACATGGGAAAAAGTTAGAAAGTATAAAAAGAAATATGCACTTTTACTGAAATATTGTCATAACGGGGGTTAAGGTAATTCACCCCGGACAGTCGTAGACAAAATTATCGCCTTATGTAAGTACGGCCCCGGCCCAATTCACAATTTCGAATCAAGATTGGGATGAACATCTTTTATTGGCGTCTTTTCATCCCATCCGCTCCGAACTTGTAAGTTAATTGCGCACCCCTTTAAAATCTTTTTTTTTATAGATAAAAAAATTTTTTTATATGAAAGTTGGGTTTTTTTTCATGAAGATTTTCAGGGTTAAGATAGAAAAAAAAATTTAATCAAAAAATTTAAACAAATCAAAAAATAATTTGTTATTTTAAATTTTTGGAAACAAACCCTTTTTAAATTTTAATTAAAATTAAATTTTAATTTTTTAAATATATATAATTATTATTTCAATTAACAAAAAGTTGAAGTTATTTGAATTTAAATAGTTAGCCATGGATACAACCCAAAATTGACTTCTGTCAAATATTTATTTTTGTTTGTTTCCAAGACGAACCATGGCTAACCCACTTAACTTTGCCAAACTTTTGGGTTTTATCCATGGCTAACTATGGCTTTTAAGAAAGATTTTAAAATTAAATAACTTTCAACTGGGTTTATCGAAAAATAATAAGTTTTTTTTTTTTTTTTTATATATATATATATATATATATATAAAATATATATAATATATATATATATATATATATATATATATATATATATATATATATATATAATATATATAAATTTTTAAAAAAAAGGGAAAATTGAAATTTAATTTTCAATCATATACAGGGTGTTCCCTTTAAATAACGAAGTTAAAAGTGATTTTAATTTTAACATCATTTGTTTTTCTATCTTACACCATGAAAATCTTCATGAAAAAAACCTGCAACTTTTATATAAACTATTTTTTTTTATCTATAAAAATAAAGATTTTTAAAAAGGGGGAATTTATAGGGAAAAAATTTTTACATCTCTCTAACAAAAAAAATTTAATTTTTTGAACGGGCCGGGACTAGTACCAGTAAGGGTCACTATATTTTTGCCCATTTAGTTTTTCGGGATGGGAGTATCACAAATTTAGCACTGTTAAAATAAGGGTCAATACGCTTTTTCCAAAATTTGGGGGTTTTCAATGTTTGGGAAAAAATTTTTTTTGAGACTGTACAAAACACATGAGATCTGTTAGTTATTCAGTAATATTTTACATTATTTTACACTTTTTGGACCCACCTAGTTCTAAAATACACCTTTCATAAGAGCGATTATGTAAAAAAAGAATAAAATAGTGTACACTATTTCTTAATAACAAACAGGCCTATACTTCAAGTCCAAAATTTCTGTCAATGACGCATCGCTCGCTTTTAGAGTGCCCCGGGTTGTGTGGGGTCAGGGGAATCAATTCCCGTTGGGATGCATTTTAGAAAATAAATGATAAAATTTCGTCAAAACATGAAAAAAATTTTTCACAAGCAAAAGTTATTTTCTCACATTTTCATCAACCCTTTAAATTAGTAAAAAGCCTATATTATTTTAATTATTCCGGGTTAATGAAAAAAGTAATTTTTTTGCTTAATTTTTTACATTCCCATTTTGAGGTCAAAGAACACAAATTTGAGGTTTTTGGGGTTTTTCAACGTTTTTCCAAAAAAAAAAAACATTTTTTTTTTTTTTCTTTTAAATTTTTCCTTTTCCTCTGATTTTAAAATTTTGTAAAAATGAAAAAAAATTAAATTTAAAATTTTAGGTTTTTTTTAAAATAAATTTAAAAAAGAAATTTGGTAAAAACCAAAAACCCGGAATTTAAGACAAAATCCAAGGGGGGTTTCAACCCACTTACCAAAAAATTTTAAAAAAAACCAACCCGGAAATCCTTTTGGAAATTTTCAAAAAACCCCAAAAATTTTTTCGGAAAAAAATTTCAAAAAAAACCGCAAAAAATTTTCTTAATTCAAAAATTTTTTTAAAATATAAAAAAGGAAAAAACCCCTTTTGAAAAAAAATAAAAAGGTGCAAAAAAATAGCAAAAAAAACCAAATTTTTCCCGTTTTCCCAATAATTACTAATATTGATTTTTGCCTTTTTTAAAATTGAATCCAGCAAAAAAACTTTTTTTTAAAGTTGCACATATTCTGCAGCATCCAAAGTGGTTAGTTCCCGGATTTCGTTGAAACCCATGGTAAACATTTTTAACCATTACGTTTTTTTAAAGTTAACTGAGTTTTTTTTTTAAGTGGATAACTTGTTAAAGGTTGGTTTATTCATAGTTTTTGAATTAAAAGCACTTAACAAAACTAAATCTTTATATACAATTATATACACTAAATAAAATAAACTTTTTTATAAAAAATTTGGGACAAAACTATATCTATATACTACAATTATTAGAAATTTATAATATTTAGAAAATACCCTTAAAAGAATTAAAAATTTTTAAAAACCCAAAATCTGTCCATAATCAATAATAACTAAAAAATCATCCCAACAAAAAACAAAACCCCGTCGATAAGCTTTTTTTCAAGTCTCTTCAAGTTGTAAACTAAGGGGTTTTTGTTGCCACTTTTATTGTCTTCTCGATAACAATGATTTCCCAAAACATATTGGCGTGCTATTTTTAAATGCGATCGCTTTGGTGATTTATTCTTGGAATTAATAAAACGTTTCGATAATTTTGGGTTTATTGTTATTTGAGCGGGAAAAGTATATCTAGGCTTAAAATTTTACTAGTGTTAGATTTTTACCTTGCCCTTGGGTGGCCGGATTTGAGTCACCACAGAAATTTTGGACTTTAGGTTTTAAACTTTTAAAATCTTTTCTTTTTTAAAAAAATTATTTAATTTTTTTTTTAAATTTTCTAATACTTCAGATTTATATTGCATTAGTTTTTAAAAAATATCGTAAGAACCGTTTTCGAGATATTCCGAAATGAATGCATGGCTTTCATACATGACAGATATATTATTGTTAATATCTCGTTCCACAGACGATAAGAAAAAATATTTCTTTTTCAATTAGATAAAATACACTTTTATTAACCCCATATTTCAATTTTATTTAATTCTTAAGAAAATCCACAGTGCACTACCTTAAAATTAATTCAAACACTTATTCGGCCGAGTGATGATCGCGTTGTTAAATTTAGCAATGGTTTTGCAGTTTTGGGAAAATTTTTTTAAAAAAGTCATTTCAGGAAATTAATGATTTTAGTAGGCAACCTGTTAAAATCCGACATTTTGTTAAACATTCTCCCGGGCAACTTAAAAAATTGTTAAACGTTTTAAAAAGGTTTTGGGAAAGTTTAAAAAATGTCAGATTTTAACAGGTTGCCAAAAAACATTGAATAACAATGACCCAAAGACGTTTTGGGTTTAAAAATTCTAAACCTTGGCTTAAGTCCAAAAATTTTTCAAAGCGCATCCTCGGGGAGTGCCCTTTTTCGGGGAAAATTATTAAAATTACAGAAAATAAATTTTTTAAAATTTTCAAAAAGTATTTTGGGAAAATTTTTTTATTTTACAATTTTAAATTTAAAAAATATATTATTTTTTTATTTTTGGGATTAAAAGAAAAAATGAAAAAAATTTTTTAATTTTTAATAAAAAAAAGGTTAAAGAATTTACGAAATATTGTTTATAAAGAGTAATTTTGGCAGTATAATAAAATATTATTTAGTTTGAAAATACTGTAGGAACATAAACAATTACGTCACAGCATGGTTTATGTTGTGTGTAATTTTAATAGACTACGCTTAAGCTTTAATCTTACCAATATTTATAGCTTTTTTATAAAACAAGAGGTACAATTTAACAAGAAATTCATACAAATATCCTTTCGCATCGGTCTGTGTCAGAACAGGCCTTTTCATCATGTGACAAAGCGCAAGCGCAGTCGCCATGTTGAAATGGCGGCAATTCAAAAGTTTCGTACTGTTTTGATCGACAATGGCTGGGAATGCAGTATTATCTCCCCAATTAAATCATTTACTGGAAAAAATCGTTGATGGTGCTTTACTGATTTATAATTCAGTTGGAAACATCAGTATACGCAATTAAAAGAGTAGCCTAATTGTCATGGACGTCTTTAAAAAGGAAAAAGAAGTGAGCTGATTGAAGGTTAGGCATCATTACTTCTTTACTATACAAAAATTACTATAATTTTATTCTAATAGATTAAGGCCTACACATACTTATATACAATTGTTATATTGTTATATAAAATAATATGTATAGAACGTTTCACAAGGGTTTGTACTTACGTCATCAATGGCGTCGCTGACTTGGGAAAAAGGGTTGTCGTAAGCTAATTCTTATATAAAAATTCAATGCCCATTTTCTCACATTTTTAATTAAAATTAGGCAATATTGATGCAAGTACGTTTCAAAGCGCTCTTTACAGCACGTTCAGTATTGTTTTCTAATAAAATTTTTAATTCATCATGATCCGATTACCAATAAAAATTACTAATTACTGCCAAAATTAAAAGCCGCGCTTAAATCAAAAAATTCGATTGGACCAGCGCAGCGTTATCGGATTCAAGATTCGCTTTATCTCAATCTTTCAGTTATTGCTGTCTCAATTTTGTTGAAGTTTTGTTTGTGTTTCTCATGATGAAAGACCATTGAGAATCCCAGACTTTTTGAAAATGGGTGTTTTTAGTCGTAATGGAACAAGTAATTATCAGAATACAACATTTTTAGAAAGATTTCATTTTTAAAGCCAACAGTGTTAAGCCTTATAGAAATCAGAAAGAAATACCTGGAATATAATACATATATAACAATTTGCAGTTAATACATTAAAATTACATTTTAATATGTATACCAATAACAAACCACAAGAATAAACAAATCTACTTACCTCTAAAACTGCAGTAAGTGGTAACAGGTTAAGTCTTTCACATCTCTCTCCTGTGTGAAATAGTCAATAAGGTTTAGAAATCATATTTTGTTCATCTTCTAATCACCAAGTAAGGCATTTTACACAATATTGAAATAAGAAAATAAAAATAAAATCTGACGTTACTTTTGACAAAACAATTTTTTGACAAGTTTGAAAAATCGACATAATTTCATAACCCATATTATAGGATATTATTATTGTAGCTTTAAAAAATCAGCTGCTGAACGGCAGCCATTTTGATTTTTAAGAGCAGCCAACCTTTTTGACGTCATTAAATTTCTTTCAGTCTGTTTTGACCTTTTGTTGTTAAAAAATTTACAGGCAATTGATGACGAAAGTACAAACCCTCGTGAAACAAAAATTATAGCGTGTATCACTCTTACATACTCCATAACAACAACGCTTCGTCGTTCCTTTTCGTACTGATATCATAATAATAATCGATTAAAAAAACTTATTTGCTAAGTAGGCACTTTTTTCTTTATTTTTCGTATTTCTTTTTTCTTCAATAACTATACTTTTTAGTATTTTTAATTTTAATTATGTGTTTACAGGTCCTTTAACATGCTTGTTTACAAAAAACAGTACGAAAAAATGGCTGAATGCTGACGCATGCGCACAAAAAAATTGTGATGAAAAGGCTTATAAATGTCGTCAATGTGCTACTGATAGATTTCTTTATTAGAAAACATTTGTAGAAATGAGTTTATATTGCTGTCAGTATATATTTATTGTTACTTAACAATATTTCCTTGGATCTTCAATTTAATACAGATGTGGCAACTCTTTGCATGAATTACAATAATGAGAGCAAAAACGTTAGAAATAAGCAGTAATAGTGATTTATAGAGAGCTCCTCAAAACGTAATGAGAAAGCTTTCTCCAAACTCAATAAAAGAGCTACCTCAGTAGTGATTTACAGCAAGAGAACCCTTTGAACAAAAACCCAATACTTGGGCTCTTGACCGGGGTTTGGTTGAGAGCAAGATCTCTCTGCAAATCAATGCTAGGAAGCTCTCACCGAGAAATGTTGGGTTGAGAAAGAATTTACTCTTATGTAATACACTTATAAGGCATCTCTCTTATTAGGTTTTAAGGTAGCTTTCTTATTCAAGTAAATCACTACTAGCAGTGAGATTAATATTTGGTGGGCACTTTATTGCAGGACACACATACAATAAGGAACAAGCACGACCCTTGTTTTAATCACAAAGATTTCCGTTGGTAAAATAAATTATTTCATAATTTATATAGCTGAAAATCAAAAATATAAACACATTAAATACAAAAAGAAGCGAGTTTCACATTATAATTAATTTTTGTATTAAAATATGTGTATAATATATATTTTTTAATAAATATATATTTGTATATATAATTAAAAAAGCGATACTAAAAAAATATTTTTAGATTGTAATCAGCGCCAAAAAAAACGCCTGTATACCAAATTTGGTAAAAAATCGGAGAGAGACAACTTATTACCGAAAATGATTTTTTTCCAAAAAATTATAATTTTTGGGTGGTAGGGGAATAATTATCCCATTAAAAAAAATTTAAACTTGCCCATTATTTACCAACAAAAAACCCCTTAAATAAAGATTAGCAAAAAAGAGAAAAAATTTCATAAAGAATTTTAAAAAATAAGGTTAAAATAGGAAAAGAAAAGGAAATAAATAATGTATTTTTAAATTTTATTTTTTTTTTTTATATAATGGGTTTATTCTATTTTTGGGATAATGGTAAATATTATTTAATTCACGGTTTGTAATACCCTTTTTGATATTTTTTTGATATTTTATTATCCCGGAGGAATTTTCCTTGTTGCTATCAACTGAAAAATTTTATACGTCAGCGTCACTGTCAACACCTGGCAATGGCAGTTCAAAGACAACAAGGATATAGGGCGAGTCAAAACTAATATTTGATAAACGAGGTAAGGATCGAAATACACTTACCGAATTCAATTGGCGGTGGCGGTGGCGGTTTTGGCGACTCCTTGTCAATTACCTGAAATCGAAAAAAATAATAAAGTGTTTGGGCAATAAAATTCCACAAAAACAACCCCCTTTTTAAAATTTCATAAAAAAGAAAAATAAAATTCTAGAAATGATTTTGGAAGTACATGAATCGAGATAAAATCTTTTTTATTCTCTTAAGAAACAGATAAACTACAAAGTTCGGAAAGGGATTGGATACTACGAAAGGGAGTGTTTTTACCCCATTTTTTTACACCCTACACCCCTAAAAAATAACATTTGCTAAAAAAAATTTTTTTTCCCATTTTTAATGGTACATATAGGTTTTTTGGGCCACTAAATTCAAATATAATAGCAGAAATTATAATTAATGGCTAAAAAGGGCTAAACTCACCCTTTTACCCTCTACACCCCTAAAACATACATTTAGCTAAAAAAAGTTTTTCCCCGTTGTTTATTTATTTATTTATTTATTTACAGAAAAGTACACTACAGGGATAAATCCAAATGGACAAAAAATTAATATAAAAAAGGGAAAAAAAAACAAAACATAAAAAAAATTAAAAAAACATAAAAATAAAATAAAAAAAAATTAAATACTAGTAACATACAATAGTTCCATTAAGTAAATATGATTGGGGGGTTTAAAAAATTTAATTTTAAAACAGACGTCCCAAACCTTATCCCTCTCTTAAAAGAATACAGACCAATGTTAAAAAAGTCACAATTGTGATAAAATAAGTTATAATTTTACAATAGGC
>JAHBCN010006169.1:50644-68135 GCA_019359885.1 Listronotus oregonensis | reverse complement strand
GGGAAAGGGGAAGAGAAGATCTTAATGGTAGAAGAAAAAATGGGTGCCACTAGAGTTCATGATTTCTCGAGTTTAAAAAAACTGGGCCCTCGAGAATTCTCGGGGAAATTTTTCGGGGTTTTTCCCCGGGTTGTAAAAAAATTTCCAAATTGCGTGAAATCATTTTTAACCCCGGGAGAGCTGGCAAAAATTTTTGGGGGTAGCTATTTGAGGCAAGCTGAAAACTTGTCATATACTTCCCCTTTTTAAAAACCCCAACGCGGAACTGCAGACCTGGCTGGGAGTAGCGGGGCTAAATAAACCCCAAAAAATTTAAAAAAAAAAAAAAAAAAAAAACCCAAAAATTTATTTGAGGAATATGCAATTTTTTTTTTTGTAGTTGGGGGGTTTTTAAAAATTTTTAAAAAAAATCCGTCAGAGGGATATTGTCTTTTTTTAACCCTTTTGGGGGGGGTGCAAAAATGTTTTGCAAAAAATAAAAAAAAATGTATTTGAGGCCCCCAAAAAATTTTTTAATAGGGTTTTTTTTTTAAAACTAAAAAAAAAGTTTTTTAAAAAAAGACAGATCATTTTGGGGGACTTTCCATGGGCCTGGTGATCAAAAAAAATGATGTATAGATGCGACTGATAGCGCTATAGACAACTGCTGTAGTGTAAGAGAAAACGTTTATCGGCAGCTGTTTGCATTTTTTTTTTCCCGCGTTACTATTAACTATGCCATGAGGTTTCTAGTCGGAATTTCGGGAGAAAAAAAAAAAAAAAAATTGTGAATTTCTGCAAAAAATGGTTTAAGTAAAAATCAACAATCAGACTACAACATATAAAATTGCATATTGCCTCAAATACTTTTTTTTTGGAAAAAAAAATTTTTAAAAAACAAGGGGCTGATTTAGCCTCCCCATCACCACCAGGTCTGCAGTTTGTGTTGGGGTTTAATGGGAAAAGGGAAGACAAGTTTTTAGTTTTGCCTCAAATACCTAAAAAAATTGGTGCCAGCTCTCAGGATAACTTTTAAACATTTCAACTCAGCTGATAAAAAAACCGAATGAACGTGTGTGTTTACCTACTGTATTGTATCATGTAAAACGACGCCGCCAAGCGCTGGGCCGGGGAGCGGCGGATAAAAGGGTACCACTGCGCTTTGGTCCCCCCCGCCCGCTGCCGCTTTTTTTAAAAAAAACGGCAAACGCAAATAGTTTTATTTTATAATTTCATAGACTAAATATGATTTCTAAAGTTCTCTTTTTTTCCCCGAGCTTTTTTTTCCCCGGGAACAAACCCCGGGGTTTTCCCCGGGAAATTTCCCCGGCCAAAAATTTTCCCGGGGAAAAAAACCCCCAAACCCGCACTGAGCCCGGGGGCCCCCCAGCATTAATTTGGTGGGGGGGAATGCCCCCCTACACTAATGATATCGTCGTTAAAAAAGGGGAAACAAAAAAGAAAAGAAAAGCTTAGGTGGAAGCCCCAAAGAAGGAAGTTTGTTAAGAAGCCCATCATAGACCTGTAAAAGTTTTGGATATTTTGGGTTTCCCACCAAAAAAAAAAGGGGGTTTTTTTCCCCAGTTGTGGGGAGACAAAGGAAAGAAGATCAGCTGTGGATTACTGTGCGGAATCCATATTGTCTTTTTTTTAAGATCTTATTTTTTTCCAGATACTTCAAGATTTGGGAATTAATGATTTTTTCCATTACTTTGCAAACAACTGAAAGAAGAATATAGGTCTATAGTTAGAAGGGAGATTTTTGGGGTTTTTTTTTGGGGGGCAGGTTACACGCCATTTTCAACTCCCCGGGGGAAAAAGCCCGTGTTAAAAGTTTAAAAAGAGGCTGTTGGATATCAACCTCGGGGGAAAATTTTTTAAAACCATTGCTGGTATCCATCCAGCCCAGACGTTTTTTTGTTTTAAAAAGGGGGTAAAGAATACGCTTAATCTGTTTGACTTTAAAAATGATATCAGCATTTTATGAGAAACGGGTCAACTGTTGGAAAGGGGAAAAATTTAAAAGGAGGATCAAGCTTAGAATTGGCAGCAAATTGTTTGGCAAATTAAAGAAAAACAAATTAGTGAAATATTAGTACCATCATGTAGAATTAAAAAAAAAAGATGAATTCACATTATACAGGAAATATTAAAAATGTTTGGAATTTTTTTTGAATTAATCATATCCTTAACCATATTTTCATCCAGTTGGCTGATGGCAGAAAGGTGTCTTAAATATGGATCTTAGACTATAGCGATATATTAAACATTAGGGTCTGATAAGTAATAGTACATTACCTTGCGACAACACCTTGTTCAAAATAGAACTTTCAGTCTTCCCTGCCCCCCGGGGGTTTATTTTAAACCCCTTTTCGGGCCATTCCCTGGATACTGGGAAAAATTTGGGGGTCAGATTTCACCGTGTGGTAAAAGCCCCGGGTTGATTTCTTTGTCTTCGGTAAAAAGGGGATCCTCCAACTCCATCTAAAAATAAGTTACTAAATTATTATACTCAAGAATACTTACACCATTAAAAAGGCTTCAAAATTAATATTACGATAAAAACATTAATAGATTTAATACTAAAACAAAGTTTGTATCGAGCATTAAGCTATGTTTTATTATTAAAACAATGTTATTACATAACTTTTTAGATAAAAATACCGTTTGTTCATTAAAAACAATTTTAATATACACATCTTTTTTTTTTTCATTTATTAAAAAAAAAGGTTTTTTCAACTTTAGAAGGTGTCATTATTTAGAAAACTAAGATGGAAACAGTTAGTATGTCAGACACACACGTGGCACCCCGCTTGGCACATTTTCCCCTCAGGCATTGCAGGATTGGAATACACCCTTCTTATATACTTTTCTTACAGAAAACTTTTTTGATAAAAAATGTTTTAAAATTTTTTTTAAAACGCATAAGTTTCAACATAATTTGGGAAAATTTTTATAAACCAACTCATTCTGATAAACACAAGCCTAAATTTAATGCACTTTCGTAATTTTTTATATTTAGGTACTCTAGGGAAACATTATCAATTATGTAATTGCTCTTACAAATGCAATTTTACGAACGAAATTTCTACACTCTTCTTGTTTTTATTATTTTTAAAATGATAACCCATACATTTGTAAGACATCTAAAAATATCTTATTTTGATTAAACATTACAAATTACACTAAATGATATTATTGTTGTTTAAAGATGGAAGCTAGAATTAATCCTACAAAGACCCCGTTCATCTATTTCACCATAAAATACGAAATTCATCACCATCTATACAAATACAGAACCATCAAAAAGCCCAAGCCACATATAAAATACCTAGGCATCAATTTTGACAAAAAGAATTTCAAACACCACTTGACAAATTTTAAAAGAAAATGTTTTGGGAAGTAAACATTTTCGGTCCCAACAATAAAAACCCAAAGGAATTAATATCAAGACTGCCTGCCACATATACAAGATGCTTGTCGACCAATTATGATATGGTAAAATTATATTATTTCCCTGTAGAAAGCCACCCTAATAATAAATAGCGGAACGAACAAGTTTGCAAAATTACAAAGATTAGCATCCAGATAATCCACGCATAATCCAGCAATGCATTTTGTAGAAAGGACAGAATTGATCTATTTCAGAGAAATAAAACAAAAAAAAATTTGCCAGACGACCAGTCAATTTTACAAAATGAAACCCCTCATTTTAAACTTCCCAGATAACTACACCGGGGAGAAGCAGTATCCAAAAAAAACTGTATTTCAAACTTTATTACACTATAAAATAACTTTAATCATTACTAATTTTCTTATATTGTCTCTAAAATTAGTTTTTTCATTATTTTAAACACCCTAATTTGTTCCACTGCGTATGTACATATATATTGTTTTTTTTTAAATAGCCTTGTTTTTATGCCATAATTATTAATAGTTATTTAAATAAAAAAAAGTTATTTGTAAAACAAAGGTAAAAGACTCGCCCAGGGCCCTTTTTGGACATTTTTTTTAAGGTTTTCAAAAAAAATTGTTTAATAAAATAATCTTATTTTGATTTAAACCTATTCTTTACCTGACTATCACGTTCTGCGAGTCAGACTGGATTTGGCAGCGGCCAGCTTGACAATGTTCTCCAGATCGTTTCGGGGGCTGCTTTTCCCTTTTTGATCACTACGGGTTTATCGACAATTCTACGCCACAATTTTCCCTAAAAATAATATTAAAGAAAATTAATAACTAAAAAGGGATCAATTGCATCCATTGATCGTTTTCCTACCGACTTTTCACATGTATCTTGTGGAATCAAATAACAAAAAGTTTTACAACATTTTTACCTGTAGTTGGACCCAAAACAAAGTCATATCTGGATTGAGGTCGTCAAGACCCGGGAATAGGTTCGTCCGGTCCGGGGAAAGGCAGCGGTTCCAAACCGTCGTCGACTCCGTCATCTTGCGGTGCCGCCGGAGGGGGAAACCCAAAGATACTGGTTTTTTTGGGTGATGAGTTTAGATACGGTTTCGGTAAGTGGAGGATTTTTTTTTACTTCTTTGCGGAATTTCAAGTGAATTTACTGCTACTAGAGAAATAGGGTAATTAAGGAGATATAAAATTTCCACTTAAAGAGATCAAACTAACTAAAAAACTGTGGGGAAATTTTAAAAACTTATTTTGGTGTATTGACCTTGACTGGATTGATCTTAATAGGGGTAGAAGTTTCAGGCTTGGGGACACCTAAAAGTATATAAAAAAACCCTTTTTATACCAAGTGAAAGAACATTGGTAGAGGGTTCTCCCCCTTTAAAATCTCTTTTTGAAAATATATTTTTTTTTTAGATGCAAACAAAACAATGCTAAATTTTGGTAATAGGTTGGACACTGAGCGGGGTTCATCAAAAGAAAATACATTCACATGCTGTATTTTAAATGAACACGTTGCCAAAGCATAACAATGGTAACAGTAATTAGAAATTTTTTTCGAGGAAATAGGCCAAATTTGTTTTTTTTTTCTGTTAATAATTTAAAATCAAATCTATTCCATAATTTTACATATTTTATGGTTTACAGTTTTTATCTAATTTGTGGAGAAAATTTTTTTTTTTTACCTAAACCCCAAATTAAAAATTTTTATATTGGTTTATAAATTTTTTCAAAAAAAAAAAATCATCAAAAAAATGATTCACCCATAATTGGGCCCCAATTCTTTTTTAAAACCCATAATGCACACACTTATATACAGATAATTATATTAAACAAAATCCAGTAAGAATCAAAGATTTGGGAGTAATTTTATGGTACAAAATAAATCTGCCTAAAAATATTCATAAAATCTAAATTTAAAAAAATTATACTTTTATGAGAGCCGGAATACCGTTTTCTGGCGCAACGGTACGGCGCGTATGACACTATATCCGCGCTGGACCATCAACCGTCGTCGTCTCATCATATTTTGTAGTTGCAGAAGTTTTTTGGATTGATAAAAACCTTCTTATTTTAGTGATTAGTGTTTATTAAATTGTGACTATAATTTTATGTTTATTGTTTGTTACTTATTAACTATCTTTTAGATGAATACTACAATGTTTATGTCTTTCTGTGGATCATTAAAAATAAATAATGTTTACATTTAGATACTCTTATTTCATTTAATTAATTTAGTACATTCTTTAAAGGATAAAGTTATCAATTACTGGCAGACCAGGCAAATTTTAATATTTACAGGTCCTTCTAATTGAATAAAAGAAAGTACACTTTTATGTTAAAGTTCCTTTTTGCTTTTTCTGTGTTTGTTTAAAAAGAAATTAGATTTTTAGTTTCTCAATCTCTCATGTAAAAAATTCTATACTTCTTGTTAAATTTGTTTATGTTACCTGCAAGAGGTGACACTATTTTATTGTACTTTTATACAAATCTTCCCTAAAATACAAATAACCAGTTAGACCCTTGCCGATTTCGATGATTTTTTGCATACAGATGCGCTGGTTACAAATCTAAAGTAACTTTTTTTCGACGTTTTATTTTTTCAGATATTAATCCTTACATACGACAATTAGATTAAACTCATTTACACTATCTTGCCCTTCTTTTATTACAAAATTGGTAATCATACAATGTTTGAAATTTATTTTAAAAAATCGTGTTTTCATTTATTTTACTAATTTTTTGGTAAAAATACAAAACTCCCAAAAATATTTTAAATAGAAGGCTGTAAAGTGGCGCCATCTATTCTTTCCATATTTAATCAGATAATATAAAAAATATTCCAAAAGTATCGTTTAATAACCAACAATTTTGTGCAAAAATAAAAAAGGCAGTGAATTATAGGTACTTTGAATTTGACTTTGATGATGTCAACTTTATACATGGCAACAAAGAATTATGGAACTCCGGACCTGACCTACTATTCATTGCGAAAACCTGCGGGGCCGTTTACCCTATTCCCGCGGCCCTGCACGCCCAGACAATTTTGTTCTACAGCATTGGCCTTTCATATACCTTTAACTTCCTTGAACCATAGAGAAAACTATAATTGTCTTTTCAAACTGTTACTACATCATTTATTGTAAATATTTTAAAATAATACCTGAATAATTTGCTTGGTAGTGTTTCCATCCTTTTTGACGATTTTAATTTGAGTCTGTCCAATTTTAGGCGCCACTTTCACAATGGTCTGGCCACCACTGGTCGCCACTTTGGAAGTAGTAGAATCTAACTTAATGATTCCTAAAAGAAACATTAAGATGTCAAATAAAAATAAAGGCATTTCTTTTATTTTTTATATTCAACATTAATAAACATTATTTGGACTTTAGAAAAACAACGTTTCGGTAAGCGATCTGTTACCGTCTTCAAAATATAAAACAATGAAAAAAACGTTTAAAAAGAAAAAGAATGGAGATTATTTAAAATTACGAGCGTTAAAGTTGAACTTTGCGCACTTGTTAGGAAAATAACTATTTTATTACCTGCTGTTTTAGACATAATGTAGACTCCTGAACTTAAAGAGGGCAACTGCTTTTGATTTATTCTTACTACACCATTGGCGTCCGGTATCAATATGTTAGAGGGCAAAACTTGCTGCGCGCCGGTGTTCCCGTTTTTAATTGGCGTTTGTCTCATCGATGACGTTACTAAAATATAACGTTTTAGGAAATATTTTAAATATACTGAATGATCAAAGAAAAGAAGCAAGGTCCATAATACTTTAAAAAATGTCCTTACCTTTTTTAATAGATATTTTGGGCTTCATCTCTTCCTTGTCAGAATAATCCGAATCATCTTCCAACTTGATCCTTTTTTCGTCGTAGTCTTCGTCACTGCTGTCGCTGTCGAGTTTCCGTTTAAATCCAGCAGCTCCTCCCGAATCCTCGTCCGAAATGTTGCCGCACCACTGTTTCACTTGGTTTAGCGCTTTTTGCTTGCTCGACCGTTGCGGACGACTGCTACAAAAAAAAAAAACACGAATATTATTATCAACTGGAAAATGGGTACTTTACTAGTAAAATAGGATTTGTTTTTACTAGCAATACCACAAGAGGTTAAAATTATTCCCAGAAATTTTTTCGAGCTCATGAATATTTTGAAAATTATCCCGAGTCTAAGACGAGGGATAACTTTCTAAAAATATCCATGAGCGAGAAAATAATTCCGGTATTAATTTAACCTTGCGTGATATTCGGTAACAGATAGATCCAAAACCGAGCAGGAAACTGGAGCGGGCGCGTACAGTCAAATGAGGAATTCACAATTCTCCATTCCACTAGGAACACACAGTTCTGTATTTCAAACGAAAATATATGCTTTATTGCACTGTGCAAAAGAAAATAACAGGAGGGCTTATAAAAACAAGCAGATCTGCCTAATAACAGACAGCCAGGCGTCACTAGGGGTACTAGTAAACCCCAAGGTAACGGTCCAAGCTGACATGGGAATGCCTAAAAGAACTGGAAGTCCTGGGAGAACGCAACCGAAAAGCGGATAAACTAAAGAGGCAGGGATCATTAACACCATACTTTGGACTAGAACCTGTTCTTATAGTAACCAAATCCACAGCATCAGATGAAACCAAAAAATGGATCCAAAACAAACACAAGGAATACTAGCCTCAGTAGAATAAGATATGAAAAAGGCTTCATAAGGAGCCCATCCAAAAGAATGAAGGAAGAACTACTCAGACAAAATTGGAAAAGACTTCGCATAACAGTAGGGTTGTAACGGGTAGGTAGGTAGGTTTAAAGTGAGGGGTATAACACCCTTCCATCGAGACCTGATCGGTCTATTGTGACTCACACCCTTTTATATTTCTCCCACCTTGGTATTTGATTCCTGTTGGGAGAGAGATCTTTCACCTCCCCGGCAACAAGGTGTCATTGCTGAGGATTGCGAATCTTAGTCTGCCAGTGTGGGCACAAACACAGTATGTGTTCTGCCGATTCATCCCTCCATGCACATGCGGCACTCGGCGTCTTCCGCTAGGCCGATCTTGTGCAAGTGGTACTTTAATCTGCAGTGTCCCGTGTACAGTCCCACCAAAGTCTTAAGGTGTACCCTTGATTGCTCCAGCAGTTTGACAGCACATTGTTGGTTCGGTGGGCTTATGAAGGCTTCGAGTGTCTAAGACCCGAAAGTCCATGCCAGTACCGAAGATTTTCTTTCTGTCCAAGCTGATATGAACTGCTTGGCCGTTCCATAAGATATACCGACGACCGGTTCCGGCCCTGTGAATTTTGTTTCCGCCCCCTCTTGGCAAGGAGGTCTGCGGATTCATTACCCTCTAGGCCGGTGTGTCCAGGTATCCACAGTAGTGTAACCTTATTGTTTTGACCCAGTTTGGTCAGCGCATCCTTGCAATTCCAGACGGTTTTGAATTGCACCGGCTGGATTTAAGAGCCTTAAGAGCTGCTTGACTATCGGAGAATATTTAAACCGTCTTACGTGTGCAGTGCCGATCAACCAGCGATCTAGCACACATCTCAATAGCAAATATCTCCGCTTGAAATATGATTGCCAGAGTGCCCAGGCTAAAGGTAAACTCTGCCCTCGGCCTCTGTCCATATATTCCAGCTCCAACACCCTCCTTGGTTTTGGAGCCATTGGTGTACCAACAGATGTCAGCCCGGAGCAGGTGGGTCGTTTTTCGACTCCAGTCTTCCCTTTGTGGGTAGACTACAATGTAGGGCCGGTTGTAATTGGTTGCTGTAGGCAATATGTTGCCTTGTTCATTAGGCAGGCCTGTCTCTGTAGGCTAGATAGCTTTGCTTGGGTCAGCCGCTGCTGTGCTAACAGGGCACAATACCTTAAAAGGACACATACACAGCTTATACAATAAGGACCCAAGTTGCCGAATGTATGACGATGGGGAAGAAACAGCCTATCATATCCTGTGCGAATGTGAAGCGCTGAATCACAAATGACAAGCAGTATTTGGGCAACTGTAAGTGAGCCCACAGGAATATATCAACCAACCAGTCTCGGGGTTATAAAGACATATAGAAGGAACAAGACTAATAGGAGGATTGGTATAAAAAATAATGGGAGATTAGGCACAAAAAGCCCAAGAGGCAGCGCTGCCTCCGGTAGTAAATTAAGAGAAGCTCCCAGGGAAAAACGAAGAGATATTCACTAAAAAAATTTTACAACAAATTGTGGTAAATATATATTTATTTATTTTTTAAATCCCAACATTTAATAACATAATACCAACATGTAAATTAAAATTTAATTCCCTGTCAAAGATAACACCTAAATCATTAAAATGGGTCACAGGTTCCAGAGCAATATTACTTACTTGATATCGAAATATCATAGGTGAACGGTTTTTATAAAATCTCATTGTTTTACATTTATTTACATCTAAAGTTAAAAAATTTGTGTTACACCACGCCACTAAACAATCAAACTTTTGTTGAACTAATTGACAACCTGACGAAGAAAGCATAAAACTTTAAGTCATAGGCTTATAACAGACATTAACAACATTTAAAAATATTTATTAAATCATTTATAAAAAAAAAAATGGGACCCCAATGAGAACTCTGAGAAACACCAGAAGTCACGGATATGTCCTGTGATGTTGCAGATATTTATATTCTTCTTTCCTTCTCTAATATGAAATGATAGGTATAAAACAAGCTCACATTTGAATTTAGAACATTACAATAGATAAAAAAACTAAAAAAAAAAAAATTGAGGAAACGAAAAAAAATTCCAATTTCAAAACAGCGTTACTGAACCGTTTTACTAAAGAATGTACTTACCCAGAACCACCAGCATAATCATCACTGACACCACCAACGACATTGCTTATCTTAGGGGTGGAGGAGTCCAGTTTAGGGGCGATAGGTATAAAATTGCTACTGTTTGGTTTGACGGGCTTAGGATTCGAAGGTCTGCCCCTGTTTTTGGGCGACAACGCCGCCTGCTTGGCTTTTTCTTCCTTCATGCGTCTCAGTTGCTCTTCGAATTGCTCCAGCATGATTTTACAGTGACTGAGGTTGCTTATAGGCTCCCATGTGTTCGAGTCGCTGTAAAAAGTCATATTTAGTTCGCATAATAGAAGTTAACTGTCGACACGCGTTGGGCAAAATTTGTTTTTTATTAAAAAAATAAAAAATCACTGATTTAAATTTAAAAAATCAAATAAATCATGATTTTTTTTTAAATTCAACAATTTCTCTTTTTACAATACATTATATTCCCTCACTTAAAACTACAGATTATTGGGATATTTCCCCTTTTTGAAAACAATAACTTTCTGCAGAGGCGCGTCCCGAACGAGAAAATTTCTGTCGCGGCTTGTTTCCGCTTCGACCTATAAAAAGCTAATACAACATATTTTTAAGGATGATTTAAAATTACCCCTACAAAAACTTTTAAAATTTCAAGACCGATATGATCAGGCATTAACACCAAACCATTTTATAAGTTATAGGTTGAACCCATCCAAGCAAAAATACAACTTATCATCCGATGAAAAGAATCTGGCCCTAGAATCCAATAATGAAATTTATGGAAACACAGGATTGCTACCGTTAGTAATCAAATTTAATGCCCGCTCCTGTCCGTTTAAAAATGTAATGTTCTCGCAAGAAGCGTAAGGCCAATTGATTGGGATATCACAAAAGTCCAGCCTAAATAAAAAACAAGTGCCATTATTAAAAAATTTTTTTGAAATTTTTAACCTCAGCTTTTAGTATTTTGGACTTGCATTTGACTTAAAAACAAACTGGGAGCAGAAAAAGCTGGAAAATTAGTGTTTATATTTAAATATTATAATGAAAATGCAATTTATATCTGTATTTATTTTACAAAGAATGTAGATTAATATGTTAATTTGTTTAAATTATATAAATACTTGTAAATACCTGGTTGTGTTTTTTTATTTTATTTTGATTTAAATCTTGATTTTAATTAAAAAAATCGCCTGCCAACCCTGCTGTCGACAGTCCTGAAAATTGTCGAAGTGAAAAAAAAAATATGTCAATGAATAACATTATTTCAATAGTAATATATATTAAGAATAGAGTTATTTCTAATAAAATGAATAGACTGAACGAACTACAAAGAGCAAGACTGATTATGTTATTTGAAGAGGGCAAATATCCGAGGAAATTAACTTGCCAAATAGCGGCTCCTTAATAAAAAATCCTTTCCCAAATAGCCTGGAAGCACAGACAAAAAAATTCCTTTGTTTTAAAGATTCGGAAAATTTTTAAGAAACTTGCTGTGAAGAAACCATTTTTACCGGCTGTTAACAAAGAGCAGAAAGTGTGATTTGCTTTGCAGTATATACAGGAAGGGTTGGAGTTTTGGAAAAATGTAATTTTTACGGATAAGAAGACCTTTCAATCTTGTTATAATGGGCGAGTTGGAGTGTACATTATTAAATATTATTATTATTATTAATATCCTTAATATTTTTATGTCTTTCTGTTACTTTAACAGACTTAAAAACGAAATTTTTAATATTCTTATTAAACGGGCAATTTTTGAGGAAGAGTTTGCATTTTTCAATTTTATTAAAAATTAATCCATTAAACATTACTTATTAAAAAAAACGTTTTTACCAGTTCAATTGCCTAAGACCTTAAAGGTAAAAACCCAGTCTATGCAATTTCAAAAATATGACAAAAAATGTTAACCTAAATGTCCGAAATTTTGCGCATATAACTTTACAAGGGGCAATAATATTAGATGTTCACCTCACTTGGTTACAAAGTATTGTTAAAATTTTATTTTAGGGTGACTGTATTCTAAGTCACCAGATTTATCAATAAGCATATACTATTATAATTCATTCAATTTTTACTTACTGTCCGAAATTCTCCCATTTGATATTATACTCCCACATCTTCCTCCTGGGATTAAACCGCTTGGCCATAATCTTCTCGACGACGTACTCTTCTTTCTGGGTAGACAAAATTTTTGTAGTACGAACTGCTTTATTTGAGTTTGGCTGTTCGCTATTAGTAACGGAAGCGTTCTAAAACCCAGGCCCCACAGAGAAAATGGTTAGGAATGTGTACAGGTAAATAGTGCAAACTAAGTAGCATGCAAGACACACCATACACATAGGACAGTTAGAGAAGTATAGAAGCACATATAGCACTTTTACTGAAATATTGTCATAACGGTGTTTAAGGTAATTCACTCGCGACAGTCGTAGACAAAATTATCGCCTTATAGTAAGTACAGCCCGGCCAGTTCACAAGTCGAATCAAGATTGGGATGAACATCTTTTATTGGCGTCTCTTTCATGCCATCCGCGCCGAACTTGTACAGGGTTTTCCCGTATAATTGCGCACCCCTTTAAAATCTTTATTTTTATAGATAGAAAAAAATTGTTTATATGAAAGTTGCAGGATTTTTCATGAAGATTTTCATGGTGTAAGATAGAAAAACAAATGATGATCAGAAAATTAGCAAATCACTATCAACTTCGTTATTTTAAATGGAACGTATATGATTGAAAATTCAAATTCTGCTAATTTCCTCTTTTCAAATATATATATATATATATATATATATATATATATATATATATATATATATATATATATATATATATATATATATATATATATATATATAAAAATTATCTATTTGGGAAAAGGTTGCAAGTTATTTAATTTAAAAATCGTTTTTTAAGCCATAGTTAGCCAGGGGGGCAAAAAAATTGACTTCTTCAAATTTTTTTTTTGTTTGGTTTCCAAGACGAACCATGGCAACCCCTTTCTTTGCCAAACTTTGGGTTGTATCCATGGCTAACTATGGCTTATAAAACAGATTTTAAATTCAAAAATTAAAAAATTTTTTAAAATAAAATTTAATTTATATATATATATATATATATATATATATATATATATATATATATATATATATATATATATATATATATATATATAAAAAAAAGTACATCGAATGGAATTGCTGCCCAATTTTTGAAGATGTGAGCATAAATAGGTGCTTTAAGTGTCAAGGACTTTACCACAAATCAAAAAAGTGCAATAATGAGGAAGTGTGTGAGTACTGTGGAGACAAGCATAATATATCAGTCTGCCCAAAGACATCAAAAGTGCAAAAATTGTAACAGCATGTAAAAATAACACTCCTTAACTACAATGTTAACCACATTCCCGCCCCAAGAGTGCCCAAGCTATAAGTATCATCTACAACTTTTAAAAAAATAAAAATAGACTATGGTGCATAACATTAAATCTAATCAAGAGGAAGTTCTGGACAAAATTGAAAGGGGAAAAAGAAAACTTGTGTGGGGGTCTTTTAAACGGAGACTTTTAAAAAGAACATATTGTGGTTGATAGTAAAATATTAAAATTATACAATTAAAAAAAAGTAAAAAAAAAAACTTTGATCATCTAATTCCTTTGTACAATCCTATGATCTCGAATACTGTGATATAATAATCTTAAGCGGTGTTTTCAGTTAATGACAACAGATATTTTTAATAGGGAAAACATACCACATTTTACAATGGTGGAAATTTTAATAAGAATGATGGGGTACTAATATTTTAGATCAACCTAATGTAAGGAACTATAAAAAAACTTAGTAATAGTAACATTACATTAGTCAGATTGAAAATTTTTTTTCGAAATACAACATATCTCTAGGAATAACAGCGGTTTAAAAAACCACCACCAGTGACATTTGTTCATAGAAGACCTGAAAATTTTTTTGAAGAAAATAAATGAATGATTGAAATTTTTAAAAGGTGACATAAACATAAATATAATTAATGATCAAAATGATATAGTGAATGAGTATATGTCACTGATGGCACAGAATGGTTTATTTCTTTTAAATATACCCACTAAATTTAAAAAATTGCATCGATCATTTTTTTGTTAGACAAAAATCAAAATTGATACATTTTTTCCTAAAATCCATATAATTGACACGGGTTTTCGGACCACTTTCCAAAAATTCCCAACATAGTGTAAAACAAAACACTAACACAAATGAAAAAATCCCCCCAAAATGTATAAATGTATAAATTTAATAAATTTAAAGAAAACATAGAAGCACAAGACTGGACCAACATACCTGACTCGAAAAATACAGAAGTCATAGCCAATTTTTGATAAAAAAAAAAAAAAAAGGGGTTTAGATCAAGCTACAAAAAAAAAAATGATAAAAAAACAAAAAGAAAAAAAAAAAGGATCACTAGGGAAAATTATAATAAACATAGAGACAAATTAAAAAAAATCTAAGACAGAATTTTAACATAGAGCCCAAAAGGGGAAAACAACACATACAAAAAAGCTAAACAAAATAATAAAAAAAAAAAAAAAATGCTTTTTTTTTAAAACCGATTGAAAACAGTAACAATGATTTAAAAAAGATGTATAAATAATAAATGAGGCAACAAATAAAAAAAAAACTTAGATAAACCTAAACTAAGAATTGTAAAGGATGAAAACACTGACTTTAGCTCTGATATCGACATGGCAAACTACTGTAATCCCCAAACTTTATTGAAAATGGATCAAAAATGGAAGAAAAAATTCCGTACCAGAAAACCCATACAAAATAAAAAAAAAACAAAAGAAACAATGTTTTTTAATCCGTAACCGAAAATGAAATTATTAAGAAAATTTCCCTCTAAAAAAAAATAGTGCCCCTGGTCTAGATGGAATTTCAACAAAACTTATTAAACTTGTTCATTTGAACATTGTAAAACCCTTCGTATCTTATTAATCTTATATTTGAAACAGGCAAAATTCCGGATTTAAAATCTTGTAACACCAATTTTTAAAGAAGGGAAAAACAAAGATACAGAACTATCGTCCCCAAATTCCTGATTGGGGCCCTAGCAAAATATTTGAAAAATGTTTAAAGGATAACTAATCGGCTTTCTAAAACATGACACCCTGTCTGTAAACCAATTTGGATTTACAGAGGAAGACAACCGATGCAGCATACACTTTAACAACGGAAGAAACAACTTCAATAATAACAAAAAAAAATAGCTGTATTTATTGACCTGGCCAAAAGGTTTTGATGGTGCCGCACCGGGGCTGCTGGGGTGTTGTCACACTATGGAGTTCGGGGAGTGGCGCTGGAGGTCTTTGACAGCTACCTCAAGAAAAAGGCAATATTTAAAAATCAATGACATAATTAGCAGACCTCAAATAATAAAAACTGGAGTACCACAAGGAACAATATTGGGACCAATATTGTTTATAACATATATTAACTCCTTGCTTGAATTGGATATTAATGGTAGAATCATACCCTTGCCGACGATACCGCTCTTTTTTTCACGGGAAAAATTGGACTGAATGTAAAAGAAAGCGGGATTTTTAAAAATTTGGGTTGGAACCCCTTTAATTATCATTGAATTTAGCAAAAACAAACTATATAGTTTTTTTAATAAACAAAACTAACAGCCCCAATTTTGAAACTTTAATAATAGATGAACATGGACAAGAAATTAAAGCAGTAACAAAAACTAAATATCTTGGCTTAATCTTTTTATCAGCATTTAAAATGGAACGAACATATAACATACCAAAAAAAAAAAAATAAGAAACCTGGTCTACAAGTTCTACTTATTGGGGGGAATTTCCCCTTGGCCGGGGAAAAACTAACATTGGTGTACAAATCCTTGATAGAATCTTTAGTGCGATATGGTTTAATTTTATGGGGGGCATAAAAAAATAATTTGCGGCCAGTGTTGATCGTACAAAAACTACTGAAAAAATATTTAATAAGTATAGACTCTACCCAATAGCTTACTGTATAATGGGGGAAATTGGAATAAAACTCATTGTATATGCATGTATCCATGTATGTACATAAAAAAGAATACTACAAAAATTTGTTAATCATGGGCACCAAACAAGAAACAATGTAAATAAACATATTGTAATTCCTGATTGTACAAAAACAGTAACTTTTTTGTAAACTTTTTGGGCCGAAATTTACAATCTACTGCCACTTAAAATCAAAAGACATTTCTAATCATAAGATTTTTAGTAAACATTGTGGGAAAAATATTTTTGATAATTATAATACCTTCATTAAAATAATGCAGAAAATTTAAATTTTAAAATGGAACAAAACTTTGAAAGAATCGTTTAGAATTGGAAAATTTGTTGATTTATTTATTGTTTGTAATTCGGGTTTATTTCGAATATTGTTTGGTGTGATATTGTTGTTATATATTGAATATTAGTTAAAAAGTTCTACCGACACATACAGGGCAGTAAGTACCTAGGTGTCATTATTATTATTATAAAAAAACATTTTGTTAAGTTTAAAATTTTTATTGAAAAATTGTAAACATCTTGTAATTTTGTAGTCAATAAATAAATAAATAAATAAAAAAAAAAAAAAAAAAAATATATATATTTGAAAAGAGGAAGATTAGAGAATTTGAATTTTCAATCATATACAGGGTGTTCCCTTTAAAATAAAAGTTGATAGTGATTGGTTAATTTTCCGATCATCATTTTTTTATCTTACACCATGAAAATCTTCAAAAAAAATCCCAAATTTTATATAAACTTTTTTTTCTACATAAAAATAAAGATTTTAAAGGGTGCGCAATTATAGGGAAAACCCGGTACATTCTCAAAAAAATTAATTGTTTAAGGGCCGGGACTATAATAAATCACTATATTTTTGCCTATTTAGTTTAATTCGTGATGCAGTATCACAAATTTAGCACTGTTAAAATAAGATCGAATACGCTTTACCAAAATTTGGGAGGTTCTCAATGCTTGAAAAGATTATTTTTGTACGAGACTGTACACAAAACACATGAGATCTGTTAGTTATTCAGTAATATTTTACATTATTTTACACTTTTTGGACCCACCTTAGTTCTAAAATACACCTTTCATAAGAGCGATTATGTAAAAAAAGAATAAAATAGTGTACACTATTTCTTAATAACAAACAGGCCTATACTTCAAGTCCAAAATTTCTGTCAATGACGCATCGCTCGCTTTTAGAGTGCCCCGGGTTGTGTGGGGTCAGGGGAATC